>PVJD01001887.1:0-232527 GCA_004026545.1 Mormoops blainvillei | reverse complement strand
ACCTGATTTAAAATATAACATTAAATTATTTCAAGAAAGAAACCATTTTTGATTTTCTAAAGATTTTATTTATTTGTTTTTAGACAGAGGGGAAGAGAGGGGGAAAGGTAGGGAGAGAAACATTGATGCACAAGGAACATTGACTGGTTGCCTCTCATATTCTTCCCAACCAGGTACCAAACCTGCAATCCAGGCATGTGCCTTGATTGGAATTGAACCCCTGAAATTTTGCTTTGCAGGATCAAAGCCCGAACAACTGAACCACACTGGTCGAGGTGTTTTTTTTTGTTTGTTTGTTTGGTATTTTTTTACATACTCTTTTATAGTTTATATTTTCTTGTTTTTATTAAACTTACTAAAAATTTTATATGTGTAAGTATATTTGCAAAGATTTATATTAAAGAATTACCTCCCATTATTTTATCATTACTTATTTATTTATCACTATTCAATAACTACTTATTAAGTCTATAAATGACCATGATATACATACATAACTTTCTACCAGCAGTCATACATATACTCTGCCCTACTACTTATATTGTTTGTTGTTGACTCTCCCTGGATGAAATAAAAGGTTTATAAAGGGCAGAGTTTTGTCCTGTTTTGCTTACTGAATTGACCTAAACATATATAAAAATTCCTGGCACTTGGCTGTGACTCAGTGAATGGATTGATGAAGTTCTAAGCATATGCCTGGCATTGTTCTAGGTTCTTTAGATGTATCTGTAAAGAAAAAGATCCTGTAGAGCTTATAGTCTATGAGGTGGAGAAAGCCACATAGCCAATGACCAAAAGTCATAAAAATTGTTATATAGAATATTAAAAGACATTGAATTATATGGAAAGCATGACAAGGATTAAATAATGAAGGAGTCATTGGGTAGAAAAGGGAATTTTAGAGGTAGTAGTGTTAACATAGTCGTCATGGCAGAAAGTATTAAAAAGGAGATGATTAAGCAAAACTTAGAGGTAAATGAGTTAATCATAACTCATTTTAAAAAAAGGTGAAAATAAATTCCAAGATGAAAGAGTTGTTACTGTAGGTATTAGCTAATTATTAATAAGAAATGGGAGCAAAGGGAATTACACTCAGCTAAATAAACTGGGGAACATAATAACATTCTTAACTTCACTAGGAAACTACAGCTTCCCACCCCAGGGGATTACAGCATTTTTCCATCAATGGGATTAACACTCCTGCCTTCCTCCTTCCAGTACTAGATTGTTGAAGGTCACATGGGGAGTTTCTTGACCAAAGAGACCTGTCAGCTTAATTAGGGAATGGGTCTATCAAATACCCATGAAAACCTAGGAAGTTTATTGTTTCTTTTGAAGAACCACCTTGCCCATCTCAAACCTAAGCCAATGTAATCTCAGAGAAACAAAGAAGCTCTCTCTCTATCTCCTGCCTAGTAACATAGTTGTGCTGTGTGTTTGTGCGCTCCCTCTCCCAGGTGCATGCAGCCATGTGGATCTAGCAGCTACTGGGGCCAATGGTAGGCTTAATGGGATCCAAAAAGACTAAACTTTAATATGAAGCAGAAACTCTGCACATTGCCTTTTGTTTTCACCTTGCAGAAGACATGTTAGACTTTTTCCATGGTATATGGACAAATATAAGACATTAAAAACCCAGGGTCAGCTTCTGTTTCCACCCAAATTAACCACTTGCTGCACCACAAACCCCCATGTGTGGCTCCTTGGAATGTCGTCCTTGTGATCTCGTGGAACAGCCTAATTTCCCCTGATTAGGTAGTCACCAATGGAAAGGAAGATCCTGTGGGGAGCAAAGGGGAAATAGAAAGAAAGAGAAACAGGTGAAGAAGCTGGAGCAGTGAGGACAGGTTGCAAATCATGTGGGCCCCAAAGGCCAGAGAATGAGTTCCGTTTCATTTTAAGTTAAATGGAAGGATTGGGCAATTTTGAGCAGAGCAATATTATGTTGTTTACATTTCAAAAGACTCATTCTGGTATTTATATTGAGAATAAACAGTACAATGGTGAATTTAGGAGGAAAGAGTGCTAGTGCTTACCATTTCTGTAAGACCAATCAGTTGGGACATCCAAGAATCACTGAACAATACCAATATGTTCTTTAATATAGAACTGCCGAGTACATAAACATTAGAAGTTGCCTAAAAACTTTTTTTCTAAATCATGGAAACAAGATTAAATCTTACTTCAAAAGACAATAGCAAAATTTTAAAGTAAATAAATAAATACATACATTTATGGTTTGTATAGTTTTTCATAAGGGTGACCATCGTTTGTTTGTTTGTTTCTTAATGTTAGATTTCCAGGGTTCTTCAAATCCAGTATTTAACAACACTTTATAATACATCCTTTCTCAGATTCTCTAAAGGGTTGCTCAGAATCTATGCAAGATATATACTGTGTATCGAAGAGAAGTCATTAAAAGTGTATGGTCAATGGGGGATAATTGTTCGGTTTTTAAAATAGGGTGTCCCCAAAATGAACATCATGCTTTCTCACCAGAGCAGAGAAAAATAAGACAATTCTGTCTGAATAGAAATAAATATAAACCTAGTATGCATTTATTAAATATTTACTATATAAAAATAACAATTCTGTGCACGTAAACTGAACAAAATAATCTAACAAACACATAGTTTTCATAGAACATATTTTATAAAGATATGTTCATAGTTTCCACTCACATTTCTGATGTCTGAAATACTTTTACAATATAGGTTAGTAAAATGCATTTATGAAACACTTCAATGATTATAATGACATTAAGCAATTTTATTGGTCTCCACCACCCTTACCTTAGGAAAGCAGTAGCAGGCTGAGATCTAATGATATATAAAATAGAGAAAATCGAGAGTGGAGCGTCTACCTGCCCTTTCCAATCAAGTACAGTCATAATTATTCTGATCTTAATTACAGTTCTCTTTTCGGCTTACACAAATCACAGATAATGCAAGCGTTAAAATTTCCAAAACACTATGTAAAGAGATCTTTTCTTGGCCTCCATAAACTGCAAAAGTTGAACCATTAAATGATATTGTCAAAGTTTCTTCCTCGTGCAAAATATAAATGAAAATAAAAGGTACATTTGTTTTCATAACATCAGTGTATCTTTGACATTTCTCTAAGGTCTAGAGATGCCATTTCTAATGAAGAGATGTTAAAGAATAATGAGCTCAAGGCTCTCATGTGTTGAATGACAAATACAATTTATGTCTCAGAGATCACATAGGCCCAAAATTGTGTATCGCACACAAATCACTGCACGAACCAGGTTTGTAACCCCTATTCTTATGCATGACCTATGCACACAAATTTCCAATCACTTACTGGTATGGGAATGTCAATACTTCACGAGTGAGGATTTTCTATGACAAAAAATCTTATTTATTTACTTTCCCCAGAATTTTAAGTGCTAAGTCATTGAAATTATTTCTTTTATTTCTACATATTCTGAAAAGATTTTGTCAAGCACATTAGTTTTAGATGATTTCTGAAAAGCATTGATGTTCTCGATGACTTAGAAAATATTCCCTTAGGTACACTGTAGAAAATCATTTTACTGTTAAATTAATGGGCAAAGGAGTATGATAGTATTTCACATTTATAATGTAAACAATTATAAGGATAAAAACTTTTCAGTATTAAGGATAAGTACTGTTGTAGTGGTCAATTCTTTGAATGTCTGTGAAAGTGCCTTGCATAGCTTGTCTACTAAGTAGATTTATCTGGAAATACTGATGCTCTCTGTGCATCTGTCTCTATACAGAAGAACACACAGACATATGTGGTAGCAAATTATTGTGTTTTAAAAATATCAGTTGATATAATAAAAGGAAGGTAAGCAGATGATTCAGTTTTTCACAAATTATGTATGTATCTAGGAATGAAAAAATATGACCATTTACTTCCATTTATATATGCAAGTAGCCATGTAACACTGAATTTCAGTAGTTTTTAATTCCTTGCCTGTATTTTGTGAATGCTACTGCTTTTCCCTGAGTAAAATTTTCAGAGTGGGATCCAAGATGGTGGAGGAGTAAATGGAAGCTACACAAACCTCCTGCCAGGACAAGTGTGGAATTACAACTAGATTGTAGATAAATCACAGAATATCCAAATGAACAACAGCTAGAGAGAAACCTTGTAACTATGGACAGATAGAAGAAAACCTTTCACCACAGCATGACTGGTGTGGACTGTGGAGGAGACATGAGAGAGCTGGCTGAGCTCCCATGGGTGACAGCTAAAGTTTCCTCCAAAGACCAGGAATAAGACAAGGGTGTTCACTTCTACAAGTTTTATTCTACACAGTATTGGAAGTGCTAGCCAAAGCAATCAGACAAGAAAAAGAAATAAAAGACAACCAGTTTGGAAAAGAGGAAGTAAAACTCATTATTTATAGATTACATGATAATGTACATAGAAAATCCAATAGGTTCCACAAAAAAACTACTCGACCTAATAAGTGAATTTAGCAAAATAGTGGGTTACAAAGTCGATATTCAGAAAATGAAGGCATTTTTGTACACCAACAATGAAATATCAGAAATAGAAACAAGGAAAAAATCCCATTCACTAGAGGAACAAGAAAATTAAAGTACCTAGGAATACACTTAACCAAGAAGGTAAAAGAACTGTACTCAGAAAACCATAGAACACTGAAGAAAGAAATTTAAAAATATACAAATAATTGGAAGCATATACCCTGTTCATGTATTGGAAGAATTAACACCATTAACATGTCCATACTAGCCAAAGAAATCTAAAGATTCAACATAATCCCTCTTAAAATACCAGTGACATATTTCACAGATTTAGAACAAATATTTCAATAATGTATATGAAACCAAAAATGACCCCAAATAACCTCAGCAATCTTTAGAAAGAACAAAGCAGGAGGGCTGACAACACCTAATATCAAAATATATTACAAAGCCACTGTAATCACAAAAGTCTGTTAGTGACCTGAGAAGCAAAACAAAAATCAATGGAACAGAATAGAGAGCCTAGAAATAAACCCATGGCTCTATGGTCAATTAATATTTGACAAAAGGGACAGGAGCATAAAATGCAGTAAAAATAGTGTCTTCGACAAATGGTGTTGGGAGAACTGAACTAGTACATGCAAAAAAATGAAACTAGACTACCAATTTATACCATACCCCAGAATAAACTCAAAATGGAGTAAAGACTTAAACATAATCCATGATACCATAAAAGTTCTAGAGGAAAACATGGGCAGTAAAATTTCAGATATCCCACACAGCAATATCTCTGTGGATGTATCCTCTATGGCAAGGGAAATAAAAGAATTAATAAACAAATCTAACTACATCAAATGAAAAAGCTTCTGCAGGGCTAAAGAAAACATCATCGAAATGAAAAGGGAACCAACTGTATTAGAAAACATATTTGCCAATGAAATCTCAGACCAGGGTTGATTTCCAAAATATATAAAGAGCTCATATGACTCAAGATCAGGAAGACAAACTATCCAATCAAAAAGGGGCAAAGGACCTGAACAGACACTTCTCCAAGGAGGACATACAGAGGACCCGTAGGCATATGAAGGATGCTTAACATCACCAACCATCAGAGAGATGCAAATTAAAACCACAATGAGACACCAACTCACAAGGGTCAGAATGACCATAATTAACAAATCAACAAGTACTGGTGAAGATGTGGAGAAAAAGGAACTCTGCTGTACTACTGGTGGGAATGCAGACTGGTGCAACTGTGGAAAACAGTATGGAATTCCCTCAAAAAACTAAAAATGGAGCTGCCTTTTGATTCAGCAATTCCTCTGCTGGAATTATACCCTAAGAATTCTGAAACACTGATTCAAAAGAACCTATGCAACCCTATGTTCATAGCAGCTTTATTTACAATAGCCAAGTGGCCATCAGTAAATGAGGGGATCAAAAAACTGTGGTACATTTACACAAGGGAGTACTATGCAATAGAGAGATAGAAGGAACTCCTACTTTTTGCCACTGCATGGATGGAACTGGAGAGTATTATGCTAAGTGAAATAAGCCAGGTATCAGAAGACAAATACCACACACTCCCACCTATAAAAGGAAACTAATGAACAAAATGAACAAGTGAGCAAAATAGAACCAGAGGCATGGAAACAAGGAACAGACTGACAGAGACCAGAGAAGACTGCAGTGGGAGATACGTGGAGAAAAGAGGCAGGGTCTAGTCAAGGAATAGGTATAAATGACCCATAGGCATTGACAACATGGTGGGGATTGACTATGGTGGGGGCAAGGCAGAGGAGAGCAATGGGAGAAGATGGGGCCAACTTCTATTGTAATAGAACAATTAAAAAGTTCATACATTAATATCTTGTCATTAATTAAAAAGATTGAACAGATAGGTTAGGTAAAACCAGGGAATCCTGACCCTTGCACTGTGATAACAATAAAGATCCTACTCTTGGTATTAGAATGTCAGTGATATAAAAGATTTATGGCACAACTTAACTGATTTCAGTTTAATATCATTTATACATTTTTTAAAAATTTGGTGACAACTTCTTGGTGTTAATGCAATAGATCTACAGATAATTGAAAATATTGAATTATTCATGTATTGTACTACTACATTCAGGAAGACATGTTAAGAATACATTTAAATCTATGATAAATAGCATGAATTGTATCAAGGTCTTTGAACGTGTTACAACAGCATGATAAAATGAAAGAAAATAACATTTATTAACATTGTAAAATTGAATCACATACTTAAACATATCTTTATATTTGTATATTTCATAAAAAAATCTATCTTGCCTCCATGTCAAAAATACTGTTTTTTATTTTACAGAATTCACAAGATTATGCATTTCACAAGCTATTTTGATGTAGGGAAGTTGAGAAGGAGGATGTATAAAGAGGCCAGAAGTTTAGACCATTTGATTTGAGTTGATTTAGCTTCAGTGATTATATTGTTTCTTATGTGTGACACAAGAACAATGTACCGTGCATAATTACTAAAACTTATAAAAAAGGTTTTTTTTGAAAGCATATGTTTTTTTTTTTTTTACAGAAAATAGTTTCTGATTAAAAAAAGAGGCACCCCCTACCCTTCCCAACAGCATGGATGGAACTGGAAAGTACTATGGTAAGAGAAATAAACCAGGTGGCAAAGGCAGATACAGTATGATCTCACCCATAAGTGATATCTAATGAAGAAAACAAACAAGCAAAATAGAACCAGAGTCATGGAAATGAGGAACAAACTGACAGTGACCAGGGGGGAGGGAGGTGGGGGATAATGGGGGAAAAGAAGGGGAAGGATCTAGTCAAATATCATGTATAAAGGACCCATGGACATGGACAACAAATTGGGGACTGACTGTGGGAGAGGGGATGGGCAGGACATGGGGGAGCAATGGGGGAAAATGTGGGGCAACTGTAACTGAATAAAAATAAATAAATAAATAAAAAGTAAGTACAATAAAAAGAATAGTTTAAACTTCAGCAAACTTTTTCATCAGGTTTTATTTCATTTGTTATTATACTAAACTTCTTTTAGGACATCAAATAGTTTCTTCACCTATTCATCCTAATACTTTGTATTTTGATTGTCATTCAATTTCCCTTGAGGTTTACCATACCATTCTTTATAAAATAGATTTTATGCCTTTCCTATTATTAAAATTAATAAAAGGATGCAAATATACTTCTATATATGTATTTTCTATATATGTATGTCTGTGTGTCACCTTATACATTGACATAGATATAGATAAAAAACTTCCTTTTTAATTTAAATAACTTAATGACTTTTTTTTGCTAAATAGGCAATACATCATTGTTCAAGTTAAAATAATAAAAATACACATATGACCCCCACCAATGTATTAAGTATCAGTATTTTTAGGTAACATGATGTACCATACATTGTCATGTATAATGCACATTATTTTTGTCCAAATTTTGTAGGGGAAAATAAATATGTGAATTATATACATAAGTGATACCTGAAATACCTTGTAGATATCTGGTCTTGTGTTTTGTAATTATTTTTTACACAAAATTTCTTGTACTATAATATGTTAAAAAATAAATGCTAAAATTCCTTTATAATACAAAAAACAAATACCTAAATATAAATAAGTTTTAAAACTCAATTAAAAGCTGAATTACAGTGATAAAATGAAAGATTTTTTCCTTAAAGTTTAAGCCCAAAACATGGGTGCTCACTATACTCAGAAGCACATTACACATGGCAAATTAAGGTGAGTTGTTTTCATCCAAGGCTGAGTTTTTAAAAATCCAAATACAGAAAAGAACTGGTACAACACATAGCAAACATAGGTATTATGTTTACATTAGAATATACTAATAAGAAATGTATAGTTTAAAAAGTTAAACTAACCACTTTGAAGACATTTATTAGAACATGTAAGGCAGCGTGCAGACATGGTTTATGGTTTCTCATGAAATCAAAAAATTTTGTCACCTTATACATTGACATAGATATAGATATAAAACATTTTTTAATTTAAATAACTTATTGGGTTTTTTTGCTAAACAGGCAATACATCATTGTTCAAGTTAAAATAATAAAAATACAGATATGCATAAAGAAGAAAATTAACATCACACATAGTTCTACCAATTGTTATAAAGTCTAGTAATGTTACTGAAGAAAAATACACCAAATCTATACTATTAAATATGCATGATTTTTAAAATATTATGAACCTGTATATGGAATGTACACTGGTGCAACTACTGAGGAAAGCAGTATGGAGTTATCTCAAAAAATTAAAAATGGATCTGCCTTAAGATCCAGTAATTCCGCTTGTGGGAATTTGTCTCAAGAAACCCAAAACACTAATTTGAAAGAACATATCCACCTCTATGTTCATTGCAGCATTATTTGTGATAGTCAAGATATGGAAGCAGCCCAAGTGTCCATCAGTAGATTACTGGATAAAACAACTATGGGGCATTTACACAATGGATTACTACTCAACTGTAAAGAAAAGAAGAGAATTTTACCCTTTGTAACAACATGGATGGACCTAGTGAATATTATTACAAGTGAAATAAACCAGTCAGAGAAAGACAGTTACCATAGTTTCATTCATATGTGGAAACTAATGAACAAATTGAACTAACAAGCAAATAGAAAGAGACTTAGAGATAAAGAGCAGACTGACAGCTCTGGGGAGGATGTTGGGGAATGAAGGGGTTGAGCAAAAAAGAAAAAGTACTCATGGACAGGGACAATAGTGCAGTGATTGCAGAGATGGTTGGGTAGAGGTAAAAGAGGGTATAGGTGAGCAAATGGTAATGGAAAAATATAATAAAAATTAAAAACAGAAAAATAATAAAACAAACTAATATGAAATCACTATTTCTAGAATCTATCTATGAAATCTTTGCAGACATTTGTCAGTGGCTGCCTCTGTGTCTTTCCCCTTACCCTCTCCTATGTTATTTATTTATTCATTTATTGATATATCGTGTAAGCTAGTTTGAATTTATGCTATGCACACACATACATAAGTACGTACTCATGTGCAGTTATATCCCAAACAAAACACTAACAGTTCTAATTAACCTGTTGCCCCAAAGGCTTTTTAATATAAAATAAGTATGCACTTTTGTTTCAGTATAAAATATATTTTAGTTTATTCATAGTTTTGATTTTTATTATTTAGGTGGGTGTAATAGTTTGAAAACATCTTTAGTTTTTATAAACACTAGAAAATTAGTGTTTCCAGTGAAATGTCTAACAGATAAAAGAGCAGAGTGGAAAGGCTGGCTATGTAATTTGATCTCATACAAATCAATGCTCATGTCCATTTTGTCTAATTTGTTTTTGCCTAGATATGTAGGCACCATGTTCTGCTGTGTGTACATTTGTACATAAAATTAGTATACACTCAACAAAGTGGAACTTCCCTTTTCAGATAAGGTTGAACTAAGTTATTTTTCTGCATATATAATGTAAATTATATATGTATGTAATTTATATATATACATATTTATTTTTCGTTTGTCTAACAGTAACAACAGGGCTACCATATCAAGGGAGGGTATAAACTATGGGAATTTAATTTTGACATTTTAATGGTCAGTATTATCATCTTTAATTAAAGTTTGCTATTTCTCTCCTTTACTTTTAAATATAATTGCTTGAACTCTGTACATTCCCGTGAGAAGTGAATATCTTGTTAACATCAAAGGGGTTTAATGAAGATGAAAGTATCTACATGTACAAATTCTTGATTTAACCCAGTTCAAGATCTAAACTTCCATAAAGGTCAGCCTCGGAAACATTAATAAAAACAAACAAATGTGCTTAGTTAAATTGATCCTCCCTCACTAAATTTGCATGTTTGTTAATTTAGTGGCTGTTTTATATTTCACTATGATATATAATTTACATACACCTGATTAAACTAACCATGTCTTTATCTAAATTGACTTTCAAGTATTTTGGAAAAGCCTAAGAAATTGGGATACAATCAGTGAGCTTTGGTTATCTAAAGACCTGTCCGTGGGAGGTTAGAGTTATAGTTTGCCACGTACTCTTAAATTTATAATTCGGTTAATATCAAAGCAACACAATGTAATATAAATCCTGAGTTATTGCATTTTAACATTTTTCTATTAATGAATCCATTGTAAATTTTTATTTTTTAACTTAATTAAAATTCATTTATATTAAATTTAAAACTTTAAAAATAGAGCTTGAAGGTGTTTGAACAGCTTTAGGGTTCTGCTTGTTTTTTTTTAAAGCTGGTTATGAATGAATTCACCTATTGAATTTATTTAATTAAACATTTAAAGATGACAAGAGCACTGTGAATTTCCTGGCTGTGATTTCAATGTATGAAAGATAATATAATTATGCACTTTCTCTTTTTAGGAATTGCTAGATTTTTAAGAATTCTTTTTTTTTCTATGTGCTGATTTTAAAACATTATTGAAGAAAAATGAACTAGTATAGTACCTTTTAATAGTAAACATCAAAAAAGTACTTTTGTAATATCACTAGTTAAAATATACTAAAATTATTTTCCTTAATTTTCATTTTATTCCTTCTTTTTCTCATATCAGAAGAATTGGATAAGATATTTGATCCATTCTCAGTTTTAAGTCATTTATCTGAAATAATAATATTTAAGATTTTTTCTTTGAAAAATGTAAGTTTATTTTCTTAATCCCTTTTTCTGCTTCTGTACAATAACCTTTACTAAGATTAAGGGCACCAAGGAAAGACATGAATTTGAATCTATCCTCTTAGGATCCCAGGTTGTGGCCAAGGGTTCCATCATTCTCCTGACCTTTCTTCTTTTCAATGAATTTAACTATCCCACACACACACACACACATTTCTCGCTGTACCTCAGATAATACACTCAACACACCAGCATTAGAAATGGTTCAAATATATGGGACATCTAGAACAATTTTAATAGGAAATTTAATTAGTAATTCTTTTTGCATGTCAGATTACATTACTGTTTCCCATTCAGAGTACAAGTCCTTACAGTGACCTACATGATCTGATTCCCCGCTACCCTTCACACCTCACCTCCTACCACCCTTCCCCTATGCCAGGTCACCACCAGTTGTATTGACCTCCCTCATTTCTTGATATACAGTATATACCTCTGGCTCGGAGCCTTTATATTTGATGTGCCCTTATCTCTGGAGTACAGTTCTCCCCAGTATCCATTCTTATGGCTCCCTCTCTCCCTTCCTTAAAATGATAGCTGAAATGTCATCCATGTGAGGGAACTTTACTGACCACCTGTATAAAACAGCATAATTTTATTTTTCTCCATGGTATTTATCTCTGTTTTACAAATTATATGTCTATTTGTTTACTTATTCTTTGTCTAGCTAGAATGAAAAATCCATGAAAATTTGGATATTGGCTATTGTTTGTTTTTGTATCCACCAGTGGCTCTAGCAGTATCTAGTATATATAGTAAATATTTATGAATATTTTATTGAATAACTAAATCAATAAATCAATGACAATATAAGTCAAAATTATAAATAAGGACTTTTTTTGAATCTACAGTTTTGTCTCTAAGACTTTGACCTAAAATATATAATAGTCTCAAAATTTACCTACACAGATGCAAACATAGAACATTATTTTTACTTTTTTTATTGTTGTTTAATTGTAGTTGTCTCCACTTTCCCTCCATTACTCTCCCCTGCCCCACTCACCCCCCACTTCCCACATTCAACCCTCCCCTCTGTTGTCTTTGTCCATGGGTCCTTTATACATGTTCCTTGACTTGACACTTCCCCTTCTTTGCCCCGTTATCCCTCTTCCCCTTCCCTCTGGCCATTTTCAGTCTGTTTCTTGTTTCCATGTCTCTGGTTCTATTTTGCTCACTTGTTTTGTTGATTAGGTTCCACTTATAAATGAGATCATATGGTATTTGTCTTTCACCGCCTGGCTTATTTCACTTAGCGTAATACCCTCTGGTTCCATCCATGCTGTCACAAAGGGTAGGAGTTCCTTCTTTCTTTCTGTTGCATAGTATTCCATTGTGTAAATGTACCACAGTTTTTTGATCTACTCAATTACTGATAGGCATTTAGACTGTTTCCAGCACTTGGCTATTGTAAATAATGCTACTATGAACACTGGGATGCATAGGTTCTTTTAAATTGTTGTTTCAGTATTCTTAGGGTATAATCCCAGCATTGGAATTGCTGGATCAAAAGGCAGTTCTATTTTTTGTTTTTGGTGGAAATCCCATACTGTTTTCCACAGTGGCTGCACCAGTCTGCATTTCCACCAACAGTGTACTAGGGTTCCCTTTTCTCCACAACCTCGCCAGCACCTGTTGTTTGTTGATTTGTTTATGATGGCTATTCTGACTGGTATGAAGTCGTACCTCATTGTGGTTTTAATTTGCATCTCTTTGGTGGTTAGTGATGCTGAGCATCCTTTCATATGTCTATGGACCCTCTGTGTATCCTCCTTAGAGAAGTGTCTGTTCAGGTCCTTTGCTCATTTTTAATTGGATTGTTTAAATTCCTGGTGTGGAGTCATGTGAGTTCATTATATATTTTGGAGATCAAAGCCTTGTCCAAGATATTCAATTTTGTAAGAGTAAAATTAAAAGGAAAATACTAAATGCTTATCAATGAATCATTGTGCACCTGGTCCACCTACTATGGAACTGAAGTGGTTGTTTAATCATACAAAAATATTTCCTTGCTATTTCATTCAGTAATGAGAATAATTTATATCAAAGTGTGTCAAAATATTGAAGGTGTGACAGAAAACTCTTTTATTTTGGACAATTCTATACTGGTTAATCTGATTTTTATTATGCTCTCATGTTGCTTTTACAGTTGAATTCTTCATGTAGGCTTAACATACATGAACACACACAAAATCTATTAATATAACATGAATGTCAACAACAGCAGTGCTGAAAATAATTATGAGATGAGCTCCCTGAGAACAGGACAATGTTTTATTCATTGCTCTACCTCTAGCACTCGGAACTCCAGTACTTTGTCTTAAACTAGGTATTTAACCAATGTTGTTGATTGTACTATTGAAATATGAGTTCTATATATCACATAATATCACAGAGAGCTTCTTCCCATGTTTAGATTTTGCTTTTACTTTAATTTTCATTAAGATATTCCCACAGACAACACACACAATGAACAGTTATTCATTCTGTTCCCTAGGAAAATAATCACTAGTTTGTGGAGGAGTCCCAAGAGATAAAACGCAATTGACTACAAATACAGCAAAGCTCCTAGGGGAACTTTTGACTCAATCTTCCAAGAGTGGCAGGGAAAAAAGAACAGAGGTCTGTCAAGTTCCAGAAACGAACCATCCAAGCCAGTCCCTGGAGAAATGCTGGGAAAATGGGCATTGCTTTTGCAGTTTTTGAAGCCTGCTGTATTCAATCCACTACTGCTGGCACTGCCCATTTAACTGCACCATGACCTGCTTTGAAGGAAGAAATTCAAGGAAGGTGAATGCCAGCTTGAAGGCTCCAAACACAGCATTCGCATGGGCCTAATCAAAAAGGAATAAATCATTTCTGTTTTGAGGGACTGCCTCTGAGCTACTGGTACTAGAGGAGTCTAAAATGACAGCGCATTTAAATAGCAGAAGTTGAGCTTCTGCTTTCTGCCATCTTTGCAAGGGGATTTTATTTTAGAACTGCTCGAAATATTCATGCCTTATAGGTCATTAAAGTATTTTACAGGCATATTTTATTCTTTTTTGAGGCCCCAAGGAGTTTGCACAAGGCTTCTGTTTTCCTCTGGATCTACATTATATCCATTTTAAGAGAGTAAAATGAGTTCATTTGCAGTCAAATTGTCAGGGAAATTATAGAAATTTACTAAACTAAATTAAAACTATATAAAAATCTTTTGGTAAATCAAATACTGAGTAATATATTACTACATTTATTTTATTAATAAGAACTCTCAATTATCTAATATTTTAACAAAACTAATAATTCCTCTAGGTAAAGAACATAATGACTAAATATTCTGAAATTTTCTATGTTTTGTATGTAAAGTTAAAAAAAAAGAAACATTTTAAATTAAAATTCCAGGTATTAATTATTTACCTGTTGCAATGTATCCTACAATTTAACTATTTTAAATAATTACATTGGCTATTCAGTATTTTGAGAGAACATGAACTATTTCACTATTAATAATAGAAAGATTATTAACAAATCATGTTATAATTCAATAGAAAATTATAAATACAATCAATTTAAATAGTCTAATTAATGTTAATTAATATAAATTAGTATTATTTTATATTATTAATAAATAATATAACTATTTGTTACTTATTTAATAATTTAATAGAAAATTATATTCCACTTTTTTTATAATTTTGACATGGCTTTATATTTAAATCAAATTACATGTAACACAGATACTTTTAAAATTTTATATTATATTTTATTTTATTACTAAAGAATCTCTTCAATAATTTTTTTTCTTGGAAGGGATGTTAATACTGAAATTGTTCATTTCTCAGTATGGTCTCTATCTGAGTTACTTTCTGTGCTACTTTGTGTCATTTCCACTTCATCTCCTTGATTATCACATGATTATTTTTTCTGTTAGCAATAAAGCATATGAATTTGAATAAGTTAAGGGCTATATGTATAATAAGGGCTATAACATTTTTCAAATGACACCAGTTTTCACACATCTTAAATTATAGTCCCATTTGGAAACATTTAAATTCCAAATCATGTACTCACATAATCCAATTGCTATTAAATTAAAATATAATTTTACATAGGTTTTGAAGCAGTTTACAATTCTTAATATCAATCAAGATATTTTATTTAAATATTATTTCAAAATTACTATAAAATTTAATTAAAAGTGAGATAACTTGCAATTAATATTTGAACACAACATTTATCACTGTGTCCTATGATATATATTTATCCTAAAACTTGAGGAAATAGAATCTTAACAAAATATCTGACATTTGGTTTACTATAATCAATGACATCTAAATCTTTGCATATTTCTATTTCTTTATTTTAAAAAAGCAGAATTAAATTTCAAAATATTAAAATTCAGTGGTAAAGTTTATCATAATGTAGATTTTCACACACTTTCCATTTCCTCAGAGCATTATTGCTGTACCTGAAATGTACCATCTACAGACAAATTTAGGTGAGTTTTAATGTATATCTGTGAGGTTGAAGCAGAAAAAAAATGATTTGCAAATGATGAAATTGTGGTTACTATTTTAAAATTTTATTGCCATTCAGCAAATACATTTGGACTGAAGTCATATTGCCTCAAGAAAGTGAAGATACACACGCCTGAAAGTCTGTGCCTCTTTGATGACTTCTTAACATTTCTCATTTTATGGCTTGGCCTTTTATCATCAATGCTGGTCTCCCAACCAGGGTATGAGTTCATGAGACTTGGAATCATTTCACACTCATCTTTATAACAATAATCTGTCACAATGAGATCATCTGTATTTCATCCACTCAATAAAACAATTTAAATCAATACTTGCTAAAATGAGTTAAGGGTGTTAGAGTAAGTCCCTGGGAAAATGGCTGCCTCAAAAAAAAATGTGTGATATAAAAAGAAAAAGAACTAGCTTATGGTTACTGTCAAGATGGTAAAGTAGCTTGCTTCTGCCCTGTTTTCCAAAATCTATCCTCGGGAAGAAAAATATTACAACAAATTCTGAGAAATCCTTAGGGAAACTGAGAGTAGACAGTAACTCTTGCACATATAACCTGAGTTAGGAGGTGCAGTGATAACATATTGGAAGAAATTTATAACATCTGTTTATGTTTTCCTAATTATCATGTGAGCATTACCACCTGACCCTTTGACAATGAAGTCAGGAGAAACCGACTGGGTTTCAGTGGGATCCAGGACACGTTGAAACATCTCAATAGAGCCCTAATGCAATGAGAAACTGATGAAAATATTTTGCTCTGTCAATTTGGCAATGACTAGTGAAAATTAGTCCACCTCTATGTCACAAGTCCCTAAGGCAGATGGATTTCAAGCTGGAAAGAATGCCACTTTCCAGTTCTGTCTTTTAAGAGTTTACATTATTCTGGACATTTCAGAGGAATATGGACCAAACATAACTCTGACTCTCCTTGAACAACCAAAGAAGAAGATGTATATTTTTAAATGTTTTTATTTCTTTTTATATTTTGAAAGGTTATATTTATTTATTTTTAGAGAGAGGGGAAGGGATGCAGAAAGAGAGGGAGAGAAATATCGATGTGGAAGAGAAACATCGACCAGTTGCCTCTACATACCCACAACCCAGGCATGTGCCCTGATGAATTGAACCAGCGACCTTTAGCTTTGTAGGACGACACCCAACCAAGCCACATTGGTCAAGGCCGGTCAGGGCTATATGTATGGCTTTTAGACTTTTCAGCACTGGAGACTGATCTCTGAAAGAAAAGAAATAAAGGAAGTGAAGCCAAATAGAGCTCCACAGCCTCCCTAAGATGAGGAGATAGAGTTGGAGGAAATAGGGAGAATTTTTTGGAATTCTACTAACAAGCGCTGAAGCCAGGGAAAGAACAAGCAGAAGGAGGCAGTGGAACAATCCTTCAAGTTCACCTAAGGCCCAGAATAGTTTGTGGTTCCAGCAGCCACAGTGTACAGGCACCCCAAGAAAAATGAAAATATATGCTCATATAAAGATTTGAACTTAAATGTTGATAGCAGCTCTTTTTTCTTTTCTAAAAGCCCCAAATGGAAAACAACCCAATGTCCATAAATGGGTGAACAGATTAAAACATTGGATGGATCCATCCAATGGAATACTACTCAGCCATGAAAAAGAAACAAACTATTGATACACACTACAACATGGATGAAACATAAAGTTATTATTTTGATTAAAAGAAGTCAGACATAAGAATGAGTATATCATTTAAAATTTCATAATATGAAGTTTCAGAAAATGCAAACTAATCTACAGTGACAGAAAATTATTGGTTGTCTAAAGGATGGGCTTTCAAGGGGGGAAGGGTTATGAAAGTTTACTAAGAAACTTAGAGTTGATGAACTTGTTCATTATCATAATTTTTTGATGTGTTTAGGTTGTACATATACAGTAATATTCACCCTTTTTAATATTCATTTTAAATATATGTTGTTTATTTTACATTCTTTATTTATTATTTTTACAGTTTATTCATTATACCTAAAATGATACCTTAAAAATCTGCAAAATATAATAAAAAATATAATAGATGCAATGGAAAAATCTATATTTTATTGTACATATATTTGTAAATTTCTGATGAAAGTTTGAGATTATTTTGTTAATAAAGTATTTGTTACTGATAATATTTAAATTATATTCACAGATGCCTTACAATTTATCTCTCTTTTATGAGTTTCTAAAATCAATCACTAAAGCAGGAATAATTACCCACAAAATAGAAAATATAACATTTAGCCGGTTAGTAATGAGATTTCACAAGCACATTTAGTTCACAAACATGAACTTCAGAAAAATAAGAGACTGTTGCTTTCAAATGGTTTTGTGAAAAATGTTCTTGTCTAAATATCCATCACATTCTTGTCTTTAATAATATCCTTTATAAAATAAAAAAATTAGAATTGTTGATTTGTTTTCCACTTAGAAATGTAATGTCAATGTATTTGTTAATACTGTTCTTTGCAAAAATATTGTTTGAAATTTAATGATATTTCTACTGACAGCAGCATGTGCAATTCCGGGTTAAATAATTATTTTACTAATATTCTGCTTTTAACAAAATGCCCCAACTTGATAAATTGTAAGTAAATAAGAGTGTAAGATATAATCATAATTAACATTTTCCTCACATAATTTTTTAAAGAAGCCATTGCACTTTGTATTATTATCAGTATCACTAATCATAATGCTAGTTCTTCTGCTGAGGCAAAACTTCCAGAGGGACTTTGGAATTGACTAAATAATTTGCATAAAAAGGTACATCTGATTAATTAAACTATATTTTTATTAGAATCCAGGGCTAATAAGTAACAAGTAAAAGAAAATAGAAATTTAGTAACATTAACATTAATAATTGATTTGAATCATTCGGTGTTTACCAGAAGCAGCAAAATCTTTACCCTCTCATTCCCTTTTCTAACAGCTAGAACTGTTTCCAAATCAGGGGAGTTAAACATTAAAATCAGACTGTCAGACTTTTCCATAGAGCAGCATCCATGAGGACACAAACAATGATAGAAGCGTTCCTAATTTGAGAAATAACAAGCTATATTCTTCACTGTGGTATGAATTTATTAAGCACAACATTCATATTTTTAGTTGCTTGGCAACTTCATTTATAATATTTGACTATACATCATCTAGGTACCAGCATGTTTTTTTTTCCTAATTCATATTTTACCTATATAATGGATTTAGGTCAACAAGGCATCTCTCAAATGAACCCAGAGTCAAACAAACTTGTTTGGAAAGAGACACAAATCTGTTAAATATGTGCGGATCTTCCCTTTCCAGGGCTTCATCCCTCCGTTTCACCACAAATTTTCAGAACCGTTCTGCATTCTATAGCTCCATCTTGTGTCAGGCAGTTATTCAAAATCATTTTCTCTCTCTTCTCTGAGCTGGTTAATTAAATTTCTGCTCTTTGAGGACACTGAACGATGATAAGGTAGGCTAGCTGTAAATGCTTGGACGAATATTCTGAACAAGTGTTCACAGTGGCCAGATGGGAGCTGCAACTTCTGTGCAGTGTGTGTGCTGTTCTTTCAATCAACCTCACTGGTAAGCGGCTTCTTATCGCGGCACTGGCGTAACCTTGACTGTGTCTCCTTTCTCCCAGTTCATGTGTGACAGGCACTATTGGCAGTGCAGTACACCAGCCAGCTGCTTGGTCTGCAGCTGTAGACAAAACTAATTATTTCTCTTTTTATTCATTCTTTTAAAACAAAATTATCTTGTCAGGGCTTCATCATAATCAGCATTTCCATCTTTCAGTGTTCCCAATTTTTTTGTACATTAAACTGTGGTTAGTTTGAGAAATTCCCATTGTTTAGAGGCATTTTTTTTTTTTTGCTTATGCATTTACGGAGTTAAAACAAAAATTTAAAAAACCTATAGAGCTTAGGAAACATACCCTGAAAGTCCTTGAGATAGGGCAACTACAGAGAAAAGCTGAAAGCACAGAAATTTTTTCCAGTGGAGAGCATCAAGATGACTAAGAAAATGACCTGAATCTGGCATGTTCACCAAGCCAACTGCAATAGCAATAGAAACTGCTATAAGCAAATTGTATGCTCTTTCCTTAATATTTCAATTTCCCTTTAATTGCATATAATTGCATTTGAGTTCCTTAAAAAGTCATTCGCTGATAATTGTATATCTATAGAATGAGCTGCAGTTTTTTAATAAGAATAATATAATGCTATTTTAGCAGTTAAAAGTGAACAATGTTGCCACCAAAACTCAAATAAGATTTGTGTAATTTAAAGCACATTTGAATACTAAACTTTTTAGTATAAAGATATCATTATTTCACATAGCTTATATAAATGGGTAGGAATAAAACAAGTCATCCCAATAAAATTTAATTGCATTTTTCAAGTAGGCAGTGTGATTATTTAAATGCGCTTGACTGTCTTATGTGGGAAGACATCTAATGGTTTTGTTTAATTCCTGAGAGGATAATGGATTAACCCAGATACAAAATATTGCTTGTTGTTATAAGTTTTGCACTTCAAAGTCTGAGCTGTATTAAAAGGTAACTTGTGGTATATAAATACTTCATGTATTCATCTATTCTGATTTTCATTATTTTAGCAACAAATTAATAAATAATCACTGAACATCATTTGTCTGGGGGTGTGCTGGTGTGGGTGTGTGGGGGTGTGTGTTTGTGTGATTCTTGTGAAATGTTTAATTTCCATGATAAGTTAATGTGTTAACCAACGATTAATTGTGAATGAGTATTGATAACTTTGGGATAAACTATTGAATGAACACTCCTGAAGTTAATTGCTTAGAATTACTTCCAAGAAATACTGCTTATACTATAAGCAGTTTTACCTACATAAAAGTCTCTTATTGTTGTTTAAAACACTAATTTAAATTTTTAAAGTTAAAAAATTTAAAAGGTATTGTATATCACAGACTATATAAGGAGTGCTTAGTGATAGTATTAAGGCAATAAAATATTTTAGTGATTTATTTCTTATTTAAAGTTTGTCTCTCATATATGTGCAAAAGCAATTGAAACAACTTACAAGAATTGCAGTGCTAGAGGATCACATTCTATAGTAAAACAAAACAGATATTATCTCTCCAAAGAATCATTTAGTAATCAAGAATTACCAACAAATGAAATACAATTTAACTCCGTGAAAAAGAAAGGTTTAATGTAATTTTTTGCAATATATGCAGTATTTAAGGTGTCTATTTCTCAATTTTGTTTTAAAATTGCCACACACACATTTAGAGAAACTTTACCATGAGGACAGTAAGAAAAATGTATGTAAGAGTTTTAAATGCGGAGAAAATGGCATTAAACTAGCAAAAGCTTTCATATCCAGCCAAGGTAATGATATAGATGGAAGGAACAGGAGCTGTAAGCAGGGAAAAAGGGAGAAGAACCTGCTCTGGGCAAAATGAAGACAGTACGTGAGAGCAGTGGCCCACCCTATCTAAACTCCTCGATATACCCCGACCCTTTTCTCTCACTAATATGTTTCAGTAAGTTGATAAAACTCACTGAATTTATTTTTTATTTAATTTTTTTCTTTTTTAAATTAAATTTATTTGGATGACTTCAGTTAATAAGATTATGTAGGTTTCAAGTGTACAATTCTATAATATATCATCTATGGGCCCATCGTGCAAAGTCAAATTTTCCATCATCATGTAATTGACCCTCTTTACCCCTGTTTACCCTACCCCCATTCCCTCATAACCATCACACTCTTGTCTGAGTCTCTGAGTTTTTGTTACTTTTGTTTATTTGGCCCTTTCAGTTTTATATCCCATGTATGAATGAAATCATATGGTTCTCAGCTTTTTCTGTCTGACTTATCTCACTTACCGTGATATTCTCAAGACTCATCCAAGTTGTCACAAATTTCATCATTTCTTATGGCTGAATAGTATTCCATTGTATATATAGTTACCACATCTTCTTTGTTCAATCATCTCTCAAAGGACACTTTGGTTGTTTCCATGTCTTGGCTACTGTGAATAAAAGGAACCCTTGTTCGCTGTTGGTGGGAATTTAGAATTGTATAGCCACTATGGAAAACAGTACAGAGGCTCCCATGCAAAAATTAAGAATAGAGTTACCATGTGACCCACCAACCCCTCTCCTGGGTATCTACCCAAAATTTTGAAAACATTTATTCATAAAGATATATGCACATCTATGTTTATTTAATTTAATTTTATCTTCAAATTTCTGAGAGAAAAGAAGACAACCATTAAAAACATGATCAAACAAACCATTGTGTTCTTCTGATATTTTGTATTCAAACCATTCTTGTTTCCAAATCTAAGAAAGAAGAGCACGTTAATTAACTAAAATATCACAAAATAATTATATATATAACCAACCATTGGGGTATAACATGTAGCCCACGATGATTCTCTGTGGCATATGCTGAGCACTTCTGAGGCCTGCTGTTGCCATTCTGATGGGGCCGGAACTCCTCCCGACTGTTCCTGTGCTGTGCAGGAGGAAAGTGGATAATATCTGTTTCTTTTTTTCTTCCTCTATTATTCTGAAATATTTCATTTTTCTCCTCCTGAATCTACCGTTTCAAATGTTATCAATTTTATAGATATAATTTGGAAAAGTAACTACAATCTACAACACATTCAACAGATAAAGAGTAACTCTGCATTGCAAATAACACAAACTCTCTAACACTTGTCACAATTCTTAATACAATTATTTTATTTAATTATTATTTTCAAGCAACATATCTTAGCACCCACTGTGTGTCATACATAGGAAACGTTCAAAGTAAATGAGTATGAAATATGGGGACACAATTTGTTTGAAGAAAGGAAGATGTCTACACACACTTAAATACAGATATTTGGTGATTTTTGTCATTGTACTCTGTTTAAACAAACAACATGGTAGCCTCAGTAAATAAGCTAAACTCTGGGTGAGAAAAATCAGAAAGGCTATACTATAGAGATTCCATTTGAAGTTAGGTTTTTTTCCAGTTTTCTATATTTTAAAGGATTTAGAAATTTTCATCTTATTAATTAGTATTTATAAATGAATACCTGATGTAAAACATTCTAAAATCCAAATAAATTGGAACAGATTTATGTTTCATTTATTGCAAACATTATGAGTAATTTCTCCAAGTTATTTAACTTGGGATTTGACCATTATTATGAAAATATCAATAATGACTCCTCTGTCAATTCAGATATCTAAGGAACACCTCAGGATTTTAATGCTGCTGTTTAATAACAGCCCCAATAATCAATAACCCGTGAACACACACACGCACACACACACACACACTCACTCATTTCACTATTAGCCTTGGGATTTGACAGTGTTCAATGGTTTGGAAACTGATTTTCTGTAGTTTAACATTTGGTAGCAAAGAATCACTTTCTAGTGATAATTTTATTCATGTAGTCAGGGCATTGCAATCTAAATTCTTAGTTTAATAATATGCCTTGTGTATTACTTTAGAGAGTGTAGGACTTAATTACCCTTTTCAGTTTTCATTGGCAAGTATCCTTAAGTGGGTTGTGAAAATTTCTTAAGCTAAAAAACTGCTGAATCATTTTTCGTTTAAAATAAAGTCATCTACTTAGCTTTCTCATAGAAAACATAGCATTTTCTTCTGAAGTTGGGTATAAAAGTCATTCCATTTGAACATTTTTGGTTCCTGTTTCTTTTTAAAAAATAAGAATGAAATAATAAGCTAAAATTGTTCTTTTGTAAATTAGTTATATCTTTTTTGCTTTCTTTATAAATGGCTTAAAATACTTTAACTAGATATTATGACAAAAGTCTGATTTTGTAAAGTGTGCAGTTGAGTATTCTTAAAGTATAGCCTTTTTGGTTTCTACTCCACAGATACAACCTTTCTGATTTAATTAAATATTTTACATATCTTGATTTTTAATTTGATTAAGGTAACAATTCCAAAAATATGACATCATAAAGGGGACATAGATTGCTCAATAAATTTTGGAAATTTTGTCTTAAACATTTTTTTCTGCTATCCAAAATAAATATAAATTGAAGAAACCATTAACAAAAGTTTTACTAAGAATGATCATTTACAACAAACTTAGCTTTAACAAAAATGAAACTTATTTAAAGTGAAACACTTTATTTTGAGATATGAAATATTGAACGAATAATTATTTTTTAGAATTACATAGCTTACTTTTATTCTCCATTGGGGAATTTATACCACTGTACATAGATTAAATTTTGTTTTTGCCTGCACTTTTTCACAGGGTTTAAAAAAAAAGGGGATTCAGTGAAATTTTCTTGATTGAATTTAAAAAGAATGAATTTATGATATGTACTTAGTTTTTATTTTCAAATCAACAGGCTTTGTTTTGAAGTTTTAGAGCTGAGCAGAAAGTAGAGAAATTTTCCATAAAGTCCCGCCTCTTGCCCCCATCCCCAATTTCCCTTATCATTAGTATATTGTTTTAGTGCAGTATGTTGTTAGAAATGATGAGCCAGTATTGACATGTTAACTAAAGTTCATAGTTTACAGTAGGGCTCAGTCTTTTTGTATTACATCCTGTGGAATTTGTAAAATGTATAATGGCATGTTATCTATCATGTGTTATTATACAAATAGATTCATTGCCATAAAAAAAACTATTTATATTTCTCTCCCTCCATCCCAACCACTGACAACAACTCTTTATACTACCTACATAGTCTTCCCTTTTCCCAAATGTCGCATAGTTGGAATCATACAGTATGGAGGTTTTTTCAGATTAACTCTTTCTCTTACCAATATGCATTTAAGTTTCCTCCATATGTGTGTGGCGTGTGTGTGTGGCTTGCTAACTCACTTATTTTTCATTGTTAAATAACATCCCATTGGATGGACATACCCAAATTTATTTTTCCATTCATCTAATGAAGGACACCTTCGTTGTTTTTATTTTTGAGCAGTTATAAATAAAGCTGCTATAACCATTCACATGCAGTTTTGTGAGAGTGTAGGTTTTCTGTTCATTTGGTTAAATACCAAGTAACACAACTGCTAGACCATCTGGTAATAGTATACTTAGTTTGGTAAAATACTCCCAAACTGTATTTCAAAGTGGCTGCATCATTTTGCAGTTCTTTCCAATTCTCTTCTGTGTTCTTTACAGATAGGCAATTATATATTGGACACAACTATACATAGAATATAGTAATATAAATTGCTTATCCATTTATATTCTTTATAACATTTTTTATTATATAGGTATGTTTATAAAATCTTGGTCAGATATGTGATTCTGAAATTCTGTCTCTCTAAATCTCCAATCTATATCTCTTTATCAATCTCTCTCTCTCCCCTCTCTCTCCTGCCCTCCCTCTTCCATATAAGTTTTCTATATAGTACAAAAATATCAATGGCAATTCTTCTTAAAAAAACTTTAGAAAAACGTTTAATTTTTCACGCAGCTCTGATTTCTCATATGTTCTATTAGTTTATTTGTTTCTAGTTTTCATTTTTTGTTAATATTAAGGGAAACTTTAAAATGCAGTTTCTTTTTTTTGGTTATTTGCAAGTTGGTAATGTGTTTTTTAAACTAATCGAATTTTCTTCATATTTTGAGAAAAAATTGTTCTTGATTTCTGGAGTTTAGTCATTTTGTTTAATTGAAATCAAAGTATCTGGCAAAACTCTTCTCAGTCAGATTTTTCTTTGAAGTTATGAAGATATATACATCTCCATATATAAATATATTTCTAAAGAAAACTTATACAGGATATCAGAAATTCTTCCATTGTAATAATAAAGATTTGCTTTGCAATTTTGAAGAAAATGCACCAAATATCCTAAACTCTCTAAATCCAGCTTTTTCCTATAAGAAGTGTTAATTACTTCTCACGAGAGTGCCTGCCTGTGAAAAGGTAAGCAGATAAAGACATTGTCCAAGAGAATTTGTCTTAGCATTGTAAAATATAAATTGTATTGCTATGTGATACAGTTTCATGTACAACTTGTATTAAGAGCTTTATCTGAACTTCCAATTAGAGATAATTAGTGATAGTTTGAGTGTGAGGAAAGGCAAATAGGAGGTAGTGTGTAAGACTTACAAGAAATAAACATAAAGAAGACCCTCGATCATCAAAAGAACTTGAATTTTGCATTTTGAGCAAAGTGCATACAATTTAAAATTTTTTTTGTAAAATGTGACAAGTTGTTTCAGTCAACTCAAGCTACCATACAAAATACAATGGGCAGGGTCACCTAACAAAATAAGACTATTTTTCACAGTTCAGAGGTGCTGGAATGTCCAAAGATCAAGGTGTTGTTAAGGTAGGTCTCATTTTGTGGTCCCTTTCCTGGCTTGTAGGCAATCCCCATCTCATTTTGTGATGGCTTCTTTGTGTGCACCTGGAGAAAGAGCTTTCTGGTGTTTCCTTTTATAAGAACATTAATCTTGTTGATCAGAGCCCCACCTTCTGACCTCATTTAACCTCAGTCATCTCCAAAAGATCCTATCTCCAAAGACAGTTACGTTGGCAGTTAGATTTTAACATATGAATTTTGGAGGGATAAAAATTTGTCCATAGCACGTATCAAATTCCAGATAAGATAAGGCAAAAGGAAGTTGTTATTTGCTATACCTACACATCTAGAGCCCATTTGTTAGAACCTCAGCACGTAAACAATAATGGTTCCATGGCAGATAGAGTGACGTTACAAAGGTGTGCCCTCCTTCTAAACTCCAGTCCATTTTAACAGTTGTTCTCATTGACCACACTGGACTTAAGGAAGATGAACCATAAGAAGCATTTGCTTTGCCATCCCTAGTGTACGGAAACACAGAGCTAATGTAGTTGCAGTTTTACAGAATGGTAATAATAGAAAATCCCACAAAAAGGAGATACACAAAAATTTTAAATGACATTACCCCTGGTTTTGGAAGCAGCATGTGGTTTATAGAGTTGGTAGTAAACTGTAACCCAGAAAAGCTAAACTTTCAAGCTGTGGATTTCATAATACCTTAAACGATGGATCTCAGGTGTGGTCTAAGTAAAGCAGAGTCCACATTCTGAAGCAGAATCTACATCTACTATAGAGAACGAAGGACCCTACCCATAACTAGATTGATGTCAAAATATGACATTCTCTTTATCATGAGCAAAGCATTTTACTTAATATTTAATTAACATTTTGTGTAAGTTCTTACTTGATGTGTATAAGAAAGTCAACAAAATGAGACATGTTATATATAATTTCATATTTGTGGCATTTCTGCCTTTCTCATGAGTCTTGACCCTTGTTTGCATAGCATGCAGAAGAGGAATTCTGAAATATTGCTTTGCATTTTTTCCTAACAAAAATTGACTTCTCATAGACTGGGCATGATTTAAGATGGTATAAAAATTTCAAATGATTATTAAGCAAATAATAAACCATTTCAAAGCTGTTAAATTTTACTACACAGATATCTTGGTACACATATTTATGTCCTAATATGTAGCAGAATTGTACCATAAATTCTATATGTTTATAGCATTTAATATATTAAAATCATATTTAATAAATGTTACCTCCTATAATTTAGTTTACATAAGATAGTAGTAATTTTTGTTATTAAATTGTTACATATTTATCCTCTTAGAAAAAATCAGAAAAAGCAAATTAAAATATTTTAAAATTATCTGTGGTCTATTATCAAAACAAATTACTGTTAATATTTGCTTACATATATTTCAGTCTTATTTATTTAATATAGTTATAATTTACATGCAGTTTAAAATTATATTACACTGTTCATTATAGTATTCATTTTTTCAACTTTTCAATTTAACACCAATGAAAATATTTCCATACCATTACTATAAGGGATGTTGTCACTTTTAGTGCTTTTTAGATGCTGAGTAGTTATTAAAGAATGTACCATGGTTTATATAACCAGCACTCATTCAAAAGAATGTATTTTTTTGTTATTGAATAATTCTATAATTGTTATTTTATTCTGATTTATATTCTTAGGTTAATTTGGAAATGGTAAGACTGAACCAAAGAAAAATCACACTTGAATTGTAGTAAGTATTTTCAAATTGTTCTCCAGAAAAGCTGCCTTTTATATTTTTTTCTTTTATGAAGAATCACCAACTCTTGTTGAGATAGTAAGACAGAATCTGATCTCTATATTAGCACTGAATTTCCTTGATCTTTTAAAGAGAAATTTTTTTAAAAGCCGAATAGATGTCACATCACTGTAGCATGTCACTACTATGTATCAGATCCTCATCAGCATCTTGTTAATTCTACAATACAGATAAACCCACAAAAATGCCAATATATTAGACTATGCCTGTACAAAGCAAAGAAATATTAAACATTATTAATGCTCTGGGATATATTAATTAATATCAAAACAAACAGAAGAAATGTCATTTTTTTATGTATCTTTTTTAGAGCTATGATAAAATAACATTGCTACAGGGTTTGAAAGCAAAATTTCCACTTACATGTGTATATTTATATGTATGAATCCACTGAATCAGGTTCTAGCTACTGCAGAAATATGTGTCTTTTGTTTAAGTTTCCTTAATGTCCATTGTGCACTGAAACTGTCCCTTCCCAAGGCTGTCTCACAGAGGATGGTGTAGCTTCAAGGAAAGTGCTCGAAACTATTTTCCTTGAGCCTCTCTGATGCCCAGTGCTGGTAAATGATTAATAAATGAAAAAAACAGATTGAGTAAAAATGGAAAAAGTATTCATGGACATAGAGAACAGTGTGGTGATTGCTAAGGGGAGGGAAGTATAAGGGGGATAATGGAAGAAATACAATGAAGATTAAATCCAAAAATAAATAAAAAAGAAAATACCACTTTACATATAATAAACATTAAATGTATAAACTATAAAAAAATAAAAGAATTGTATACATTCTTCTTTGCTTTATTTTTCTACATAGCACTCAATACTTCTGATATTTTATACAGTTTTCTTCATCATTCCTTTAAGCACTATACCCAATTTTAGACTATAAGCTCTGTGAGAGTATGGATTTTTGTCTGTTTTGTCATTCCTGAGCACTACCTAGAAAACTGCCAAGCAGATAGAAAGGCAACAGTTATTTTTAAATTAATTGAATGGTTACATGCATACATGTGCGATCTTGCATTTCTATTAAATATATGGAAATATAATACTATGTAGATTGAAACATTATTTCATGTATAAAGAATTTAGTATGGTTTTGATAATTACATCAGTTGTTTAAGCAGGTACTACTACTTCTCCAGTTCAGCCTCAGGTGAGACTGCAGCCCTGGCCAACATCTTGATTGCAGCTTTTTAAGGCCCTGAGGCAGAAGGCTCAGCCGAATTTTGTCCAGACGCACAGACTCTGTGAAATGATATATCGGTCTTGTTTAAAGTTGAAAAGTTTATAATATTATAATTATGTCAATAAATAACTAATAGGATCTCATTTATACTATTTATACATTATCATTGGCTTTCCGACTTACCAGAAATTTTACATTTAAGAAAACTGCCTTACGTATACACATAAGCGTTCATATATGTGTGTACACACACCCACAGAAACATATAACATATGCCCATATAGAAATGTTTGATGCAGAGAAAGGTATATCTGACACTTAAGTAAAATACTTGTGTTTAAATAAATATTCATTATTCAAATAGCGCATGGCTGAATATATTTTGTCTTTAAGTATCTGCACTCAGAAAATGAACTGAATTGTTATGAGTAATGAGAAACCTGGGTAAACCTCTCCAAGTAGATTAGTCAACTCTCCAAGTTGAGGGCCTGAGGCTTTGCCAATTACTAGCTTCCAGAAAATGTCAGCTTCAGAGATCAGCAATGTTATTACAAACTATGGAAATGTAAAAATGTTTAAAATCCTTTCTGTATGATGAAAGGTTAAAACCTGAAGTATATGTTACCATGGAAGCAGTGTTTTATTTACAGAACTTATCTTTTCTAGAACCTATTCTTTAAATGGTGGGATAGAACCACTTTAGTTTTAATATCGTATTATACTCAGTTTTTTTATTATTGAAATATTACATGATTATTTTCAATAGGAAGCATTAAATGTGTCATTGTTCATTTCATCCATTTATTTAATGACACTATAGGTTTGTTGTTTAAATAACCTAGAGAAAATGAATAAGTACCGGTTAGTCCAGTTGAAGCCATATGAATACATGACTGGCTCTAAACATTGGCAAAGAGAAAAAATTCTCAACAGTATACAAGACGGAACGTTAGAGACCACGTTCTGCTTTGCAGTAATTCACTATGGTGCGAGATCTACTTCATTTGTCCATCTCTCCTCTTTTCTGATGAACTGTTTCAGTGAGGGTAAGAGAGTGACCTGTTTGCAGTTATAACAACTGATGCTAATATTGCAGTGGTTTAAAACATCAGACACTTGTTTCTTCCTTTTGCAAAATCATCAAGAGTCCTTATTCTCTAGGATACCTGGCTGCCATGCAATGTTTCAGCGATTGAGGTTGCCTTTGTTCTATGGCTCCACCCTCCAAACACAAGCCTCATGGTTTCTGTACCAGAGGAAGTAATTGCTAGAGGAACTTTTGCTGGCTCAGAAGGGCACACTCTGTTCTGCTCACAACCTTTTGGCTACAACTCGTTTCATGGCTCTGCCTATTGCAAGAAGGTTGGGCAAACAAGAAAGTACTGCTTACATTCACCAAGTATTAAAACTCCCCCACATCTATCATCTAGGTAAAATTATTCACTTACTCACTGTGCCTTTATACCATGGGAGTGTTCCTTCTTTGTTAATCGCCCACCGGCCTGTACTCAGGTTTGACCCACCATACTCAAATCTGCAGTGCCTGCCCCATCAGTCACCAGACTAGGGCCAGTATTTTCCTGCCCTAGTCTAACACCTGTGAATACCAATCTTTTGAAATAATAAAAATAATATGAATTTTTAGAATGCTACACATGGATGATTGATTAAAAGAAGCATTTCATTGATTAGTTATTTGGTGAAAGAACCAGTTCTTGCCCTGGCTGGTGTGGCTCAGTGGATTGAGCACCGGCTTGTGAACCAAAGGGTTGCAACTTAATTCCTAGTCAGGGCACATGCCTGGGTTGCCAGCCAGAAACCCAGTAAGGGGCGTGAGAGGCAACTACACACTGATGTTTCTCTCCCTCTCTTTCTCCCTCCTCCTCTCTCTAAAAATAAATAAATAAAATCTTTAAAAACAAAAAAGAACCAGTTCTTTACTTTCTGTTCCCCTGGACTGGGATCTAACGAAGGCTTTATGTTTCTTCCTATTATCATTATTATTACAAGTATCATCTCAATTCTTGTTATTATTGAATGACTTCATCACATGTTGTGGTGACAGGTAATGCACCTTGAAATGGCATACAGGCATACCTTAGAGATAGTGTGGGTTAGGTTTTAGACCACAACAATAGAGCAAATATTGCAATAAAGTGAGCTACATTTTTTTTTTGGTGTCTCAGTGGATATAAAAGTTATATTTACACTCTACTGTAGTCTATTAAGTGTGCAATAGAATTACATCTAAGAAAACAATGTACATACCTTAATTAAAAACACTTTATCGCTAAAAATGCCAATCATCATTTGAACCTTCAGTGAGTGATAAGTTTTTGGTTGGTGAAGGTCCTTGCATGAGTGGTGACTGCTGAACGATCGGGGCTGCGGTTGCTGAAAGCTGGATGGCTACTACAATTTCTTAAAATGAGACAACAATAAAGTTTGCCTCATCTATCGACTATTTCTTTTCTGAATAATTTCTCTGTAGTGTGTCATGCTGTATGACTGCATTTTACCCACAGTAGAACTCCTTTCAAAATTAAAGCCAGCCCTCTCAAACTCTGCTAAAGTTTATGTAGTATTTTAAATCCTTTGTTGTCATTTCAACAATCGTCGAAGCATCTTCACCAAGAGTAGACATGCAACTTCCTTTCACTTGAACACTTAGAGGACGTTATAGGTTTAATTGGTTTAATTTCAATACTGTTATGTCTTTTGTAATATGAATGCCCAAGATGAAAAGAAAGGGGGAATGGTGGATAGGAGAAGCAGTCAGAACACACAGGACATTTATTAATTAAATTCTCCCTCTTGTATGGGCCCAGTTCCAAGTGACCCCAAGAGTTACCATAGTGAAATCAAATATCACTGATCACAGATGATCATAACAAATAGCAATGAAGAAATGTGAGACACTGCAAGAACCACCAACATGTGACACAGAGACATGAAGTGAGCAAAAGAGATTGGGAAAAATGGCACCTGTAGACTTGCCTGACTCAGGGTTGCCACAAACCCTCGATTTGTAAAAAAATGCAACATCTGGAAAGAGCCATGAGGAAAGCTCAGCAAAATGAAGTGTGCCTGTATATTATTTAGTTTCATAACCTTGTGAATGTCTACATGTTATTTCTGTCCCTTAACTTACATTTCCTCTTTCTGGGCTAACCAATTCCCATCATTTTTAAAATTCAGTCAATGTTTCAGTGCCACTTAAATAGAAAGGCTTTTTTTTGGCCATCAGTCCCTTGTCTATGCTGTCATGAAAACATATGCTTTGAGAAACTTTATTATACAATATATCAGATTGCATTACTCCCAATTTCATTCTGGTGTCTCTCTCAATCTCTCTCTCCCTACCTCTTTCTTTAATGTTTTTCTGCTATAAAAATATAAACTGTAAATTATCTCTTATGACTACCCATACTTCAAAGAAGATAGAAGTTACAGGATTTACACAATTAATTGTGGTAAGTAAAGAGCTTAGCATAATTCGTTCATATTAGTCTTCATTACATGTATAAGAAAATAATATTTGAATATAGGACATATTCTAACTTACAATGATATAAACTTGGTATATCAGTTCTGTACATTTATATTTAATCACAGGGCTACCTTTTAATACTGTAACTCATTTGATCAGGCAATTTTTACATTAAAATATCAGACATAAATACCAACTTTTAAGTTTGTGATTACTTGATTTCAATTGTTTGTCTACTGGGTGAGAGAAATGGTATGAACAGAAGAATGGAATTAAAAATGAAAATTGTTTTCTTGTGAACAAGTTGAGAACTTTCAAGAACAACTGTGTAACATATAATAATTGCAAATAATAGCATAAAATAACTAGTAGGCAAACTCTTTTGAATCTTGTTTTAAATTGATAGGTTGCTACCAAGAGCTGCAAGAGTATCAACAAAATATTTCCTCAAAATAAGAGCTCACAAATTTCCTATACTCCCTGTTGTTTGCAACCTATTTCAGTCTAAATGTTCTCTCATTTTACATCAATAATCTAATGATCTAGATTGTCCACTGCTTCCAGCTCTATTTTCCTGTTTTATTTGGTTAAAGGAAAATCAGCTTTACATTGTGAAAATACATACTGTTAGTGAATTGTGAAATTGTGAGGAATTGTTCTGTAATTACTGAATATTGACTCTCCAAGAACATGTTGCCTCAACGTGGGAAGATCTGCCAGGGAAATTAAGTTCCTCTCCTCAGTAGCCATCGTCACAGCAACAATTGTGGAAATCAAGTGAGATGTGGAGCCGTTTTTGATTGCCTTAAATGGCACATTTATACATGCCAGCAAGCATCTATGCTTCTACATAAAATGAAAAAGGAAAATGAAACAGTCTGTTGATGTAGAGTCTCTCGGGTTGAATGTAGGTGGATCGGCTTGTACTTAACATCTGTTCAGGCTGGAAATGCAGGGGAAGCTTAACATGTTTACTCAATCATACTGATTTCTTGGGTGCCAAGGCAGAAAATCTGAAACATATGACTTCTGTTCACACTATGAGGGAGCTATTTAAAATAAAGGTGATGATCCTGGAAGAAACTGTGGAGATGCGCTCTCAGGTGCCAGCACAGTTGGGATTCCTTGCTGCCAGCAATCAACGGCCCTTAAACATCAACATTGCAGGCTTTTGTCTGCTAGTACAGGGCCACTGCTTAAAAACATTTAAAAAGAAATACGAAACAAAACTGGCATACTTTTTAATGCATCGAGAGAATATCAATATATGAACTCCAAACCTGTTCATTTTTTACAACTCAGTGCCACATTATAATGCATTTAACGCAGCATCCCAATCCAAATTGTTGTTTGTGAAGTTAAATTTCAGACTCCTGTTTTGAAATTTTTCCTGAACTTATAAACTGTTTGCTAGCCAGATAGCATATTGCCACATTAAAAAAGGGAGTCATAAGGCATGTGATTTATATGTAATGCTCTTTTCATCAAAATGCTGTAAAAATCATAAAAGTGAATATTAAAAGAAAGTCTTATCAAAGTTTATATGATTTTTTTTTTTTTTACAAATACACTTTGTTTCTAACTAGTTAATAATAGGATTGTACAATGTCCAGGGTTTTTGTCTTGTGTCTTATTCCACTTAAATGCCATCCTCCCCAAATTGCTGTTGTTTTGGTTGGTGAAACAGCAAGATAGCAGCTACAACCCCTTAGGATGAAGTGCTTTATTCTAGTCCATACATTACACGGAGAGAGGTCAGAGGGAGGAGCAAGTTAATTCCACTTGGAGGAATACAGAAAAGTGTCACAGAGTCTGTATTTAAAATGGATCTTCAAGAATGATGGAAATTCACTGGCTGGAGAGAGTAAGCATATAACAGACTGAGGGGAGGGTTTTCAGAAATGTCAAGGATGCATTAAAAGGCACGGGACTTTCAATAATGGCATTCAGTTGGAATTAAATATATGTTGGGTGCAGAAATAAAGGCGAAAGGATATATGGCTTAAAGGTTAGATGTGAGATTAGTGTCAAGGGCCGCTGATGTGAAAATAAGATTACATTATATCGAAGAGGCCTGTGTCTGCAAAGTGGGATATATGGGAAGCTCTTCCCTCCCCCCATCTTGGTGCCTTCTATGCACTCTTTCCCCTTGTGAAAAATTCCAGCACCCAGCCCCGCCTTCGCCTTCACACCACATCAGAAACATCCTGGGGCTTTCTCCCATGAAGAGCATAATGGGAAAGCATGAATGGCTCCTTCTGCAGTAATAAATCTTAACAGGTGAGAGTCAGAGAGCATGGTAGGTGGTCCAAAGGTAGCAAAAGAAGGGTTTTTGCTTTTTCAAACAGTGCTCAAAACTATTGTCAGTTATTAATCACCTACTAGGGCTGGTAAAAAGACTTAACTGGTAATGAATTTTAGGAATATGATTTATAGGTTACTTGTTAACATATTTAGACATACTGTACAAATAAAATACAATAGAAATATAAGACAACAGTGCATATCACATAGAAGTTCTATATGACAGCTACTGTTGTAAACTATTTGCTAAGATAGACATATTGTGTAAACTACAATATAAATTGAGAGAACAGTACATATAACATAGCACCTCGGTATGACAGTTTTTGTTGTAAAGGCCAGACATTTAGGTATTCAGTTGATGGTTTGGTAAAATCCCAAAGAATGACATCCTTGAGTGACATGCCTCGTATAGTATATTGCTTTTCTATTTACATATTTAAATATAAATCATGTGAATTTGTGTAAGAAACAAATACAAAAAGTTAAAGTTTCAATTATAACATATAGGTGATACCTTTATCTCCATAACCAAGGAATAACACTGGTTTTGTAAGTCTGGGAAATATTGGTTACCAGGTTTAACATTAAAATCAAGCAAGATTTTTCTAAAGGAGTTTCAGTTTGAAATTTGGCCTCATTTGAACTTAATCTCAATGAAAGACAGGATCATAATCACTTAAGTTAACAAACAACAACAATGAAATATTAATTGTGCCATTTTAACTGAGTTCAGAGTTGAGGAAAGCACACATAGCTTAATTCCGATTGTTTTTCCCCACAAACTACATGTAAAATTATGGTGAATTCTTATGACTTTTCATAGACCTTGATTACTTTCAATATATTTAAAATCTTAAAAGGTTGCCTTACTTTATAAAAATTTTAAACACTACCAAAATGAATGAAAGACTTTTAAACAATTTCATCCGCTGTTGGGTTACTCTGCGCGCCCTCCCCACCCCACATTGCATAGAAGGGACACATGTATTCTAATACTGCACCAAAATATGTCCTAGCTAACAACCATCTTTAAGACATGGAGGTGGCAAGTGAGTAATTTTAGGGCTCGATTATTAACATTACCATCAACAGGATCTCAATACTAACAGCAGTGTCGGTAAGACATCAGTTTGCTACAAAAAGTAGCTCAAGAAAATATCCTGTGGCAACAAAAATGGGGTGTGCCATGTGGTTGCCACCACATACAAAGCAATGTACACAAAGCAATTTAAATTGAACTGGTTGTTTTAAAATGTGCACATATGCATCAGGTTTAAATGTTTTCACTTCTCATTAGGAGGCTAATTATACCATCAGGCTATAGGTACACATGACATTTCAATAGACAGAAAACCTCGGAGCAAAATTCCTAAGTAAAAAAAAAGTTCATTTTAAATGGATGAGTGCTGTTTCTTTGAGTTCTTACAATCTGTATGTTTGAATTCTAATTCTGAAAATGGCTCTAATTTTAACTTAAGATAAAGGTCTACCTACTTCTTCTAAAATTATATATTGCAATACTATTATACTATATATTTTGAAAATGTGTTTCTATATACAAATGTTATATTTAAAGATGTGCTCGTAGAAGGAATACTTTTCTGTAGGTACTTCACAATTATTAGTGAAAACGAAGTCGGTATAAGGGACACAATGGAAGAGAGAGACAGGGAGACAGAGATGGAGACAGAGAGAAAGAGAGAGATTATCACAGCAATAACATTCAGAGTAAAAAAATAAACTTTATGCCTTCCTCACCAGCACAGGCTGCCTCGTGATTGCAAATGAGGACTACAGGCCACATTTTAAAGGCAATAAAAGCTAGTGATTGAAAAGCAAATTTTAGATCACTAGTGCTGACATATTGTTACGAGAATCTTACATTCATTTTGTTTTTTGCATAAAAATGATATGTTGAACAGGGTTTAAACTGGTATAACCATTTACCGATTAAAATTTAAATATTAAATTGATCTCTTTATTCAGTTTAGAACAAAAGACTTCCTAAAACACTTCTGTTCTTCCATTTAAGTACTGAAATGGAAAACATGAGACTTTTCTTAACCAACTTTGCTCAAGTTAAAATTTTTTAAAGGATATTCCTTTTCAGCCATTATACAATAGAGGTTTGACTGTTTTGACAAAAATCCTGGCTAATTTAAGCCCATGGCAGGAAGCAGTCTGAGGTCGGTGAAACGGTATTATCATACATTGTCTTGTTCGTAGAAGCAACACTTAAAAGAAAAAAAGTCTGCTGAAAGCCAACCAGATCGCTGTCAACCCCAGAACTGTCAGGCAATTCCAGTCTTCCAGGCTGTTATTCAAGTTTCCTTTTGTTATTTGGGGATTTGCAGGCTAAATAAATGCCTCTCAGGATAAGTAAAATTTAAGAGTCTTGTCCAGCTCAGCGTTCTCCTTGCATGTGATAATCATGGTTCAGCGGACAACACCAAATCGCCCGTGAAGACATGCTCTGCGCGCGTGCTGAGGCCTGCCCGGATTTCAGCCTGTGACGCCGTCAAGGAGCTTTTCCAAGGAGCTTTAATTACCTCGCCTATACGCTGAGTGTAGTCAGATGTGGGCGTCCTTTCCGGAAAGGCTGTTTTGGGCATCAAATCGAACATATTTTTTGAAAGTACACATGAAGCTTTTTCAGAATATTAAATTTAAAGCATCAGTATATATAATAGTCTTTTAACATATCCCTTGCTTCCACATCTGCAGGTTTTCTACTTTGCAGAAACCATGATGATCCTTTAAAAAGGGACTCACCCTACTACTATAAACCCTGCATGGCTTCTAATCTCATTCAGAATAAAATATGTGCTTGTGCCTGTCCCCTACTACATCTCTGATGTCACCTGTGATCATTCCTCCCCTTGTCCCAAACACATAGGTCTCAATATTGACCTATGGCTCCCAGCATGTTTCGACACATGGTCAACACATTTGTGTGAGTTATTTTCATGACTTAATCATACCTTTCTCACAGAAAGTCAAATAATTGGCTCCTTCACTTCCTTCTGCCTGTATTTAATATCATATCACCCAAGAGGCCTTTGTGGATCCAGTTATATAAAATAGTATTCCCTTCACACTATTTGTGTTATCTCCCTGACTTGCCATCATTCATGCCTTGCCACTTATCACATTTTCTTCTTTATATTTTAATTTTTAACTGTTTTTTCTGCTACCTGCCAGTCCCTACAATAGAATCTCTGTCATGAAAGAAATGTTGTTTTATTCAATACTATAGAGCCAAAGCTTAGAAAGATGGCTTGTAAAATGTACATAATAAATGAGTTTTTCTTGAATGTTTGAGAAATTTCATTATTAAAAATGTAAAAATCATTATTTGTATTTAAATGATTCTAATTCAAAAACTTCCTATTTAATTTCAGGTAAAGATAGCATGTTTACATAAAATCATTTAAATAAAATAGACATTTTTATATTCTGTGCTTCTTTCACTGTGAAGAACGATGCTCCTGTACTTGTACAAATGAACTAAAGTGAAATATGCTCAACTGCAGCCTAACATTCAATGGACTTAAATATATTGCAAAATTTTTATCTAACTCAAGAAATAGGAGATATACAATTGACTCAAAAGAATCCCAGAACTTAAAAGAGAAAGTAATTTTTGATCAAGCATATCTGCTATAGTTTGTAAAAGCAAATATAATTTATCAAAATAGATTTCTATTTTTGCATTACTTTGTATTTTTTTATTTTTTAATTCTATAGCTTAAGTATTTGAATATATACAGCTTTATAATATCAAGTAATATGAAATGCTTTGCAATATCTTTAATTATCTAAGTTAAGAATAATGAAGTTTTCCAGACCTCTCATTTTGATCTTTATCTCAAAGATGGACTTTTATTTTAAAAAATTTTTGAGCTGGCAAATATGGAAAGAAAATAGATAAACTATGTACTTGTACTGAAAATATGTGCTTGTATATGTTTGTCTGTGTGTTTCTGAAGAGAGAAAGAAAAAGAGAGAAAGTAGTTTTACTCTTTATACAAAATAAAAGTTATGACATATATAGTACCTTAGGAAGAGTTTTATTGTTACCTTATTATAATCCAGGTGAGGTTTATAAAAATTCCCAGAATGAGTAACATAAAAACTGGTATTATTTATGATTTCTACTGCTTCAATATTTACTGTCAAAATCTTTATAAGAGCATATCTATTTTCTATACTCAAGTGTTTCCAATAATCTCTCTCTTTTTTTAGTGTTATATTCTCTTCTAAGGATGAACATAATATATGTGTGAAGTGTCATGGCTTGCTAGAAGTTCAAGTCCATTTTACTAGGAATAGTAGGTATATGAAACTTCATGTTTCTTACCTGTGCATATACACACACCTTGTAAAGAGAAATATTATAATTTCTTTCTTTGATATAAAATGGAATATTTTCTGTTTCAGTGTTAACTTTAAATAGAATGATAAAATAAATATGTACAAAAGTAAATCTGTCAAACAAGAGGTTGTAGATCATACTGTTTCTAATATTATTTCATTCTCTATTTTATGAATGGATAACTATATATTATATTAATATTGAATTACAGAAAGCACCACTGCATTTGCATAATCTTGAATACTCATTATAATTTATTAGAGATATAGTTGTCAGTGATATTGCATTTCCTAGAATTTGATTTAGGTTATATACTTTTAATAAAGTAAAATAGAGAGTTAATTTTTTTCTGAGTTGATGGAAATTAATGGGAAACCAATCTACAGTAATATTTTTTATTTTTATTGTATATGGAGAGTAAAACAACTGCTATAGTCATACATTTGCCTTGATCATCATATCCATTCATCATCTAAGATTAATTTGATATTCACTTATAGTTTTGTGTCCAGTAATTGTTTAAAAGAATTGCTTATGTGATAAAATATTATTAATATAAAAAATAACACCTTCAAATGTTAAGAAATAATTAATAAGAAATAAATAATAAATAACAGGAAACAAAAAGATCCTGATTTATTTTAATCTCAAATATTCCCAATATACATAATAATATTCTGTGTCAAAATGCCAGTCAGAATGCCATGATATATACATTCCTTATTAAAATGTATTCACCTCTATTTTTTTATGATATAGTTATTTAGAGCAATTATTTTTTATTGATTATGAAGATGAATGGAGTTTGTGGACATAAAGTAATTAAAATAATTAGTAAAAGATCTAGCAGAAGAAGTATCAAAAACAATGAAAACAAAAGCTTTATTAGTATATCTGATGAAGTTTAGTATGTAGATATATAATGCTAATGTTAATAGAAATGATGGAGAGAATAATTAGACAAATGTAATTTGGCATCAGACATCATGAAATAGAAAATATCTCTCCTAATTCACAGATAATGGTTAGTTTGATTATGGTTTATATTTCCAAAATGCCTATCGATTTCTGAGCACATGAACATGTTATAGTACTTAGGTGAATAAAGAGAATGGGGAATCACATACAAAAATCAAGGTTTTCTATATAAAAGCACTATACTTAATATAATTATTATTTCAAACATTGAATGTTTTATTTGCATTCAGTGAATTTATTTTTTGAAATTGGGTATTTAAAATATAGATTATTGTTTTGGACAGCTAAGGTATCTTTTCTTAAAAAATAGAACTGGCAAAATTACTAATGGGTTTGATACACCATATTGGTCATGGCCAAGGAAGTTATGACTGACAGACCACATAGGGCCCCAGGGACAAATTTTTAGAAGATGGGCAGTGTCTAAAGGCAGAGTTCAAGGTAAAGGTCTGGAAGAGAGCAAGCCTAATACCTCAGAGGGTAACAAAAGCTGCCAAGGTCAAATTAAAATCAATCCATCAGTTCATAGGCAATTCATGTGGCAAAGACAAGGCAAGAGCTCCAGAAAACCAATGAAAAATTATTTTTATAAATTCTATAGAGAGGAGCAAGGTATCTTGTGATAGCCGACACTCTGTCAATTTATCTCAAGTGTTTGCGATGCTCTATTTCCTCCTTTTCAAGAAGTCATTCATTTTAGTGCAATTACATTTTTTGAAACTTTAGTGTTTCTTGGAATTTTTTACACCATCACCTCTGAAAATGCTAATCTCATATTTTGTATTCTATTTTGTGTCATAATGTTTGAAGTCCATGAAGCCTCACGTTGACTTAAAGAAAAGGCTGGTTTGGATCACATTTATGCCAATTCCTAATTGAATGACCTTGAACTGTTTATTTTATATCTCTGTGCTTTGTGGTTTTACTAACCTCTAAAATGATGATGATAATAACTGGCCTGCAGTGTTGCTATGCAAATGAATTAAGAAAATGAAGGTAAAACATTTAAAGAGATCCTGGAAAAGAACTATGATGGCTATTATTTTATTTTACATTTCTCTAATATCTTAGTTCAGAGACCAACATACAACTACCACAATCCATTCTGTTGGTGAAATGAAAATTAGAGAACTAAGATGGTATATGACTTTCGTCTCAGGGTTTTACATGCCAATATGTTCCTAATGGCTGCATAGTGAACTGTGAACTCCAGCAAAGATGACCAGAAGCTCTTTCCATAACTGATGGAAAAGGGTGTTGGTACAAATATATATTTTCTGACCTGCATATAAGAAAGTTTGATTTAATCAATCTAATTAAGCAAATAAAAAAAAAACATTTTAAAACAAATGAAAACACAACTGTTCATAATTTTAGGATGCTATAATCTAAATTCTTCAGTGTAAATTGCCTTAATTTGGAGTAATTATACTAATTTTGGATGATTATATAAATGGCAAGTTAACTATATTTGGGGGAATTTGTAAGCACATGAAGACAAAATAATAGAAATAATCTGATTGTCAATACCATCAATATCATTGACAAAAAAATCAATCATTCAGACATATATTTTGTAAAGCTATAGAAGAAGCTTATTCACCAGATATCTTTGTGCCTTCTCTTGGGCATAAGAAAGAAGAACCCTTAGAGTAGTGGTTCTTAGCCCTAACCGACAGGAAAGTGGTGGCTATTGTTTTTGAATGTTAAAAATGCAGATAATCACACAGAATAACCTGGTTCACCAGGGTGTGATAAAACCCTCGAGAGAATTCTAAAAGCAAAGTTGTTTGAGAAGCATTGCCCTAGACCATTGGAAAATGTAACATTTGTATTATAAAGTTAATCTACCAGAGAAAGTATCTGAAGCCATAAATTTTTCCCTGATTTGATGTTGACTAGCTTCTTACACATTACAGCCACAATTAAAAATTAAATCATGAGCTTTATTTTTCATTTTCCATTATAATTATGAATTTATTATATTTAAATATTTTATTTTTATTAACTTTTGTCTATTTTAAGTCTCTGGTATCCTCTCTCCCTCTCTCTCTCCCCCTCTCCCTCTCTCTCATTTGTTTAACTCATGGCCCTGTTAATAATGAATATAATACAAGGTCTGTCTGGAAAAAGTCCAAATATTGTCAATATAATGAGAACGGTTTGCACAACATCGACATAACCTGGCAGCCAAGGAGAGTGGACTGGAATGCACATGTGTGAACAATGACAACTTCACCGTACTAGTCAGTGGGGGCAGTAGACATGGTTGAGTGAGCATGTGTGTGGTATGTCTGTCACATTCAAAATGACTGAGCAAGTAGAGCAAGGAATCGGCATCGAATTTTGAGTTAAATTTGAACATTCGAACATTCCTCCATGAAAACTATTCAGATAATTCAGAAGGCTGCAGCTATGGGCAACTCGTGATCGGTAGCTTCATCATGACAGCATGCCCTCTCATGAATTGCATCTTGTGCAGAGTTTTTTGGTGAAACATCAATTCACCCAGGTGACACAGCCCCCCTACAGCCCAGATTTGGTGCCCTGCAACTTCTGGCTTTTCCCAAAGCTAAAATGACCTTTGAACACGAAGAAATTTCAGACCATAGGTGAGATTCAGGAAAATACGAAGGGGCAGCTGATAGTGACTGGGAGAACTGTGTGAGGTCCCAAGGTGCCTGCTTTGAAGGGGACTGAGGCATCATTGTCCTGTGTACAATGTTTCTTCTATCTTGTGTCTTCTTCAATAAATGTCTCTATTTTTCATATTATATAGCTGGATACCTTCTGGACAGACCTTGTATTAAATGTTAAAATCTCAACGTTGATAATTTTTCATGAGTATTGTTTGATTTTCAAATTTGTCTTTTGTTTGTCTTGTATGTAATATCAATATTAACTAAAATTAATGATCATTTTATGAGATTGTGTTTTTATCCTGATATTCCTTAGTAGCCCAGTGTGTTACATTATTATAGAATACTGTATCATTCACTTTTTTTCTTCATATACCAAAGCAGTGAAGCTGAATATTCATTAAGCTCTAAGTTTAAATTTTATTGTTTCACACAGTTTAATTTGGAATTATATGACATTCTTGATTCCACCAATAAATAATGTATGTTATTTTCATTGTTTTCCTACTGAATGCTTCTTGCTACTTTTCTGAATATAGTTAAAATACAATTGTGACAAATTCAGGATTAGTATTTTACAACTATTCTCCATTGTTTAATTCTCCAAGCCACTCACATATAAATTATACAAAATGGTGGCAAAATCCCGTGAGAGTTATTAGTTGTTTAAGAAATAAAATAGCTAGAACTGTACCATGCTAAGAATGAAATTTATGGTTGATAACCTCTTAACGAAAGGTTGAACAACCAAGCTCTGAAAAAGGCAGCCTGGATTTCAGGAGTAACTGTAAGTAGGCTCTCTCCTTCTTTCCATTATCTCTGCTTCAGGGCACATTCTGGTGCCCTTCTTTCTGACTGCATCTGGTTTACTCCACAGGGGAGAAAACATGACTTTCAGGGGTTAATAAGTTCTACCTCTCACAGTTCAAGTCACCGGAAAGACAGTGATGTGCAGCATATTTTTTGTCTTTAGTTCAAGTCCAAAATTCTTGAGAAAAGAATACTGTTGCAAATTGATGATCACAGATTAATCATCTTGGTCCAGGGCTAGGTCTCTGGTCAATCAGAATGGATTCAGGAAGCTTTGGAGAAGGTCTGGAGAGGGCCTGATGTACCACGACTCTACATAAGTTGCTAATTCCCAGTGTGGTCCAGGGGAGCTGTGAGAATGATCATATCAGCCAAGAAGTAGAAACTGTGCCACTATAGAACTTCAGCATTTCATTCCATAAAAATAACCACATTTTAGAAATTGGTATTAATAAAATAACATTATTTCCAAGGTAGAGTAATAGATAGAGAAAATATATGTTATTGGGTAACAAAATACACACACACACACATGCACACACATATGGAGAGAGAGTGAGTGAGCGATTTTCTAGGAGATTCGCTTCCTTACATATGAGATTTGCTTATTTTTAATAGTCACTAGGTGGCAATTCTGGGGCCAAGAGGCACAGTATCTGATGATGAGAGTGTAGTTTCATGATCTATTACATTTTCTGTTCAAAATGGAAAGGTAGCATTATTTGGGAGAAATTAGCTATGTGGGCTTGTTCTTAAAAAAAAACAACTGTAATTGTTTTCTCAAGGATTACTGACTATAAAATCTAAATGCAGATAACTTCGTGTTCTTTAAATTCTATTTGACTAATATCCATAAATATGAAAAGCTCTCTACATTTTCTCTTAAATTCTTCTCTTCATGGCATTTCAACAACCTCTTTTTGATCACTGAAAATAGTGTAGCATAGCTATAGAAAATGTTTGTCTCATTAAAATTTACCTTACTGAAAGTTCAGAGGATTGTAAGTGTATGTATAATGTTATTTCCACTGGGTGATTTTTGTAACGTGTGAGAGCCATTCGCTCTAATGGATAGCGCAGTAGTAAGGTACTTTAAATAGGCATTAATCTTCACAATACATTTGCAAGTTAGGTAAGCAACATGAAGCATAGAACTGCAATAAGCATTATCCACATTCATCCTCCTTCACAGCCTGCAAAACTAGAAATCACACATCACAAAGGACATTTGCAAAAGGAATAGCAGGGATACTTGTGGCATATTTCCTTCCTGGTTTTCAAAGACAGATGAAGCAAAAGAGGAGCACAAAACAAACTCTATTTTTTTTAGAAAAAGAAACAATAAATTAAAATAAAATAACAGAAAGCAATGCAAGGGAATTGTCATGTAAGGGAAGAAATAAAGTCTTAGGCTGCTTATCCAGATAATGATACTTGGACGTTGACCGTATAAAAAATATTGACCACCTCCAGTCATATTGTTGCAAAATGTCTTTTCTTCCATACATTAATTAACATGTTAACTTACGCTTGCCAAAGGAATCACTTGAAATATAACATTAATTTTATTTAGGTGGAAGCTCAAAAACTAATGAAAACCAAATCAAAGCAAACTACAAAAAATGACTTTTTGATTGCCAATACTTCATGAAGAAAGGTCTCCTGTATATCTTACTTGCATATAATAATGCAAAAATTCCACTGAATTTTCTAAAAATGACTATCTTATTCAGTAACTTATATTTTCTTCCTTCGATGCAGAAAAAAATAAGGCTCATAGTAGATACTTGAAATCAAGTAAACTATATTTGAAAAACATATATGGTATAACTGTAGAAAGGGACACAGCAATATTTATTAATGAAAACAGGAGAATACTAAATTAGGTTGTATTTACACTAGTCAATCACCAGGGTAAAAAGTTACTGCAGTGTTTAGCCATTTCACTTTTCAATAAAATTAATGTCTTTGACAATGTGCTTGATTGGGCAAAATGAGTCATTAAGTCACTAAATTAATAGTCAATCTGAAGTTCTTACTTATCTACCAGGTGATTTTTGTTTATATATCTATAATATGTAATGCTTGCATTTAAACAGTAACTTTAGGTTGTTCTATAATATGCTATAATCAATCTTAACTGGTAGGTTCAAGTGATTGTGCAGTTACATTATTTTTAATTAGCCCACACATGAAATTTTGGAATTAACCCCTATATTTTTTGATAATTCTCTACATAAAATAAGGGAAAAACTTTTTTTTAAAGTTTTATTTATTTACTTTTAGAGAGAGGGTAAAGGAGAGAGAAAGAGAGGGAGAGAGGCATCAATGTGTGGTTGCCTCTCACTCACCCGCCACTGGGGACCCGGCCGACAACCCAGGCATGTGCCCTGACTGGGAATCAAACCGGCAAACCTTAGCTTTGCAGTCCAGTGCTCAATTCACTGAGCCACACCATCCAGGGCTGGGAAAGACTTTCTAAATAACATTTTCTGTAATTTTTTCAGTGAGGATTAATTAATAAATACTTAAATAGCATGAAAAAATGTGAGTCCATAAAAATGTTCACTATTACCCTGGCTGGTGTGGCTCAGGAGATTGAGCGCCCGCCTGGGAACCAAAGGGTCATGGGATTGTTTTCCAGTCAGGGCGCATGCCTGGGTGTGGGCCAGGTCCCCAGTAGGGGGTGCTACAGAGGCAACCCCACGTTGATGTTTCTCTTCCTTTCTTTCTCCCTCTTTTCTCCTCTCTCTTAAAACAAGTAAAATAAAATCTTTTCAAAAATTGCCTGTCTTTAAAAAAAATTTAAAAAAACACCTTCACTACCTTTACCTTGCCCTGGAATTCTGCCCTTGCTATATCTCAAGAGAACTTTGATTTTCAATGGCAAATTTTAAATCTCTATCAAATATTTTAAAGCCAGAAAATAAAGCTTTTAAAATATAATTCTTTAGAGTGAGAATTTGTAACGTTAGTCTACTGAAGAATTTAACCTAAATTCCTGTAATATATACATATATATTATACATAATATGTAATATATAGATGTGTGAAACTCATTATCAGAAGAGAAAAAAATTGAAAAACATGTCTTGGATAATGAAGATGAAAGAGCCACTACATTTCTGAAAATTTATGTCTGTTGACAGAAACACAATTTTTCACCTGAAATCAACTTTCCCCCTACAATTTTTCTGTTTATTTTTTTAATATTGTAGAACTTAATAACTCATTAAAATATGTTAGACATTAATTTCTTTAATATAAGAAAAAGACAATTCATATTAGCATAATAAAATATCATGCAAGTTTTAGCATCATCAGTATGAAATCTATGGTTATAGATATCATATGGTATGATATGCTCGATTTGAGATTTATTTACATTAAGGACCCCATTGTTTTTTTTTTTAATCCCTCAAAAATCTTATGAAAACATTAATATAGTTGTCTCTAGTGAAAACTCAGTTTTGCAACAGGAACTATTGCAACATGCAGAGACTATTTCACTTAACTCTATGAATTTAATTCTGTATACACTGCTTCTTGGTTGGGTGAAAAATCCAAGTGGTCAATGTATCCGTGGAATAACTGAGGGAGAGCCATCAGGCTACACGTACGCAGCAGAATGCAGCCCTGAAGTGCCAGGGAACCCAGCTGAAGCTTGATTAATGGGATCATGTCAATTGGTTAGATTGCTGAGTGTTTGGGTAGCCAGAGGCCTGACCTCACTTCTCCAAGGAGACTGTATACTCAGCAATAAAGCTAATTCAATGTTTGTCCTTTTCTGAGCAAAAGAAGCTCAGTGCATTTGAAAAACACATTTAAGTTTCTCTGATTCTCTACTTTTGTAGAATGGGTAGATGGGTCAAACAGAGGTGGCTGAACATAGCCCTTTAAAAACGGATTACGAAGCTGCCGCCGGAAGGACCAAAGAGATGGAGGTGAAGGTGCCATCAGGGCCCCTGCTAACGCAGAGGCCGGCAGTCAGGCAGGCTTTTTGAACATGATGTTAAAAAACAAACACAATGTCTCGTGGAAGCTAAGCCTAAAACTTAAAGTGATTTAATTAAAGTGAAAAATTAAAAGAATATAAATTTTAAAAATATAATTTAACAAAATATTGTGAGAAAGTTATTAGAGACAGAATTTACTGAGATTTAGCAAGCAAATAGAGTAAGAAAATAAAAAAATATGCCAAGTATTTTCATGAGAACAAAGAATTATGAGCAAAATTGTGGAGAAGTCTGAATGTTAAGTTCACGTGAGACTTCATTCCTGTTTAAATAAACCCTCTTAGAACTCTTTTTTTTTCTCTCTATCCAAATTTGGTTATTCAGTTTCTCCCAATATTCCTCAAGTCTTCCTATTGGCATAAGGTATAAGGCAGCTATAACTGATAAGAGCCTATCAAGAGACTATCAAGGATATAGTTAGACCAATCCCCACCCCCCACCGCCATGCATTTATGGCTCAGAACCAGCATAGAACAGTTTAGTCCAACATGGAGACTAATTTCACCTTACTGCTATCCTCATTATATGCTCCTTATAACACATTAGCACACTATGCTGCCATGATTAGAAACGGAAAGCCCATATAAGGGCACAAAATAACCACATGGTTCTTCTGAGAAGTACCAACCTTTTTCTGGAAAAATCCTGAATATTCTTCTCTCTCAAAGAATGCCATACCCATTAATTAAATGAGTCTCAATAGAAGAAGTAAATCCAACTAGGGAGGAGCTGCTCTGTCTGTGGAGTAGCCCGTCTCTGACTCACCACTTCACTAATAAACTTGCTTTCAGCTTAAACCCTAGTCTGGTTCACCTTTGAATTCTTTCCTATGTGAAGCCCAGAACCCACCATGGGTTACAGACCATTGGGTCCCTGGTTTCTGAAACATCTACCTCACTACTTCTGAATCTTAGCTCTGCCACTGTGCTCTTGGTATGTTTCAAGTAACTTTCTGTTAGTTTACTCAAAGTCTGTTATTTAAAGATTACTTCAAAATTGTCTTTCAAATCAAGCTAATGCCAACCACTCCAGTCAGCAGAAACACACCTCTTTGAAAATTTTAGCTGTTACTTCCTACCCTCTATCTGGAACATTTTTTTTCTTTTTCCCCCCGTGAATTGTTAGTTATCTTTACATGTGTGAGTTTTGTATTGGACATGTTTGTTTAAAGTGCTTGCATAACGTCAGGTGAAAATATGTCAGCAAACAACCTCAAATGTGGGTGTGAAACTCTACAGGATGTTTAGTCAGAAATGCAGTTTGTGGTTTTTATTTGTCTTAATAGAAACTGGTGGATGAATCAGATTGCAAGGAAATGAATTCAGAGAAAGGCAGCAGGAGGCTCATCCTTACTGTCCTTTAAAAGATACGTCTCTGAGAAGGGAAGAATCTGTGTAAGATTGCAAGAAGTCCAGGCCATGAAGGATATCGGAAATCTTGCCTCAGGAACCAGAGCTCTTAGCTATTAGCCATGTGGAAATTGTCTTCATAGGGGGACGGGTGGGGGAACTTGATAAACTTCCTTGGGGGAGCACAGCACTGGAGCTGTTTCATCTTCAAGATACAATTTAAGTTTCGACAAGGGTATAAAGTAGCCTTCGATAGTATGATCTGAGAATTTTTTTTCATATTTGTTACTTTTCAATATCTCTGTTAGAGAACGGAAGTCAGTAGCCTCCCAGTTCCCAAGAGAGAAAATAAAATAAACAGTGACAAGCTTTTATCCATGATACTTACTTATGGAGGCTGCTATTTTTATTGTTTTGTTTCGTTGTGCTATGCGCTACCCTCTACTCAAACCAGAGTGGAGATGGTGATCAGGTTTAATTCTTCAGTTTCACTTGGAATTTCAAAACAAGTCAAGAGCAGGAAGTTAAGCAGAAGAGGTTGTGAAACCAGTACAAGCCATGTATTTATTACTTAGTATTACCTGAAGTAGAAAATGATAATGGTTTAATTTAAAAATGATTCTGACAACTGCCTTTCTCATAAAGCTTGAACTTTTCATATGTTCCCTATAGAGTGGAGCACATGAATTCGTGCTGATGAATTTATAATCTGTCCAGTAGTAAGACATCTCCCCGGCCAAGCATTCACCTACAACGCCCCTCCACCTAAGCAAAATGGACAGCTGTACCTGGCCCTGTGGCTCGTCCTGAGCGAGGGCAGAATAAGACTGGACAAAATGTGGAGAAGAAGGATAAATCTTTCCATTTCCTAAGTGCTGAATAGTTGCCTGACATTTGACTTACATAACTATAATGCTCATAACTAACTAGTGAAGTTGATAGTATCTTGGATTTATGGACAACAAACCACAACTTTGGAGGTTAATTAAGTTGCTGGAGGTCACATATTGAGTAATTATCAGGACTTGAATTTAAACCCAGGTAAAGAAATAGATTTCATCCAGATCTACACCTGCCCTGCTGGGAATGTGAAACATCAAGAATGCTGACCCTGTAAAATCCTTTGATCCAAACTTAGAATCTTTGTAAAACTTGTGGCTGGACTTTCATCGTTACTTTTAATAGGGAGCAAGCAGGTGCTTAACCAGATGCTCCAAAAAGCATGGAGGGATCAGAAGGATAATAAAACCAGAAGTGACGATTTTGAGATGACTTATTCGAGGCAGAATGGTGGTGATAACACGTAGCACATGGAGGATTTGAAGGAAAGGTGGGGCTGCTCCTCTAGCAGTGAGAACACTTCAGGGACTTGTACTTTCTCTCGTCTACCACCTTACACATTGCTCTGGCTTCCTTTGCTTCTGATTTTTTTCACAAAACTATTAGTAAGTGCATTTGTTTCCTGTGATCACCGTAACAAGCCACCACAAAGTCAGTACCTTAAAACAAAACAAGTTCATTGTCTCACAGTTCAGGAGGCCAGAAGTCCAAATCAGAATCACCTGAATGGCAAAAATCAAGGTGTTGACAGTGCCCAATTCCCTCCATGGACTCTGGGGGAGAACCTGTCCCTTGCCTCTTCCAGTTTCTGGTGCCTGCATCACTCCAATCTCTGACCGTGTCTTGCCGTTATCTTCTGTTCTGTATAGTCTTTTGTGAGTGTCTCTGTGATAGGGATACATGTCATGGCATGTAAGACTCTGTAGGATAATAGAAAATAAACTCCATTTTTTCAAGAACCTTAACTTCATTACATCTATTGTCATATAAGGCAACATTCATAGGCTCAAGGGATGAGGATGTGGATATCTCTTTTAGGAGAAAATCATTCAGTCCGCTATAGTAAACGAATGACAAATAATATATGGTCAGTATGATTTATATGACATATGATTTACTGTATATTTTTTTGCCATCTACTGCATTCTTTTGATTGAACAGTATGGTAGGGGTGCAGGACAGGTGGAAAAATAATTGAAGTAAAATGTTATAGTTTAGGTATAATTTCATTGGGAAACAGGGTTTGGAAATGGGAGGAGCACAAGCCTTTTTCATATGACAGTTCTCTTCCTGAGACCTAACCCTTCCGGGAGGCAGGGAACTGGTGCTTCAAGTGTATTCACATATGTGTGCATTATCCAATGATAAGGGGGAAGACACCCTCGAGTAATGTTTTCTTAAATGAGACTCAGGTGAAAATAATCATTTCACATAGTTTGGGTGGAAATGCAAGCATTACAAAATAATAGGTTCAAGCAAATGAGAAAAGGTAATTATTACATGCATCATAGAAGGAAAATATTCTCAGAAACCATAAAAAATGAGAATTAAAGTGTTTGGCAATCTATTCCCTTGCCCCAGACTTTTAATTTATAAACATTTTATTATAATATTTTCCTACACCTGTCAATAGTTCAAAAAAGTTTTTCTCTAACACTTATACCTTTATAAAATAGTTATTAACTTTTTAAGGAACTGCTACTCCTTTTGTTTTTGTCTGAATTTCAGCAGGCAGTTCCATGCAGAGGTATCAGCAGTGAACACAGACAGTGACGGGGGGCGTGTACGCCAGCACTGCGGACCCTCAGAGCTTTGTCCCGGGGAAACTACAGCTTTGATGGAGACAGAAACACAGAAAGAAAGTCAAGACTGCAAATCCATGGGGTAATGATTACACTACAGGAGTTAATGGAGGCCACTTATGTAGATCTGACATCAAGAGTACTAACCTGGTGAAATAGTTTATAAACATTAATTCAGCTCCAACTCTGAACCAAAATACAAGGGACTGATTGGAGGCAAAGTGGCACAATTCTGACGTTCTCACCATAAACATAGACATGGAGTTCACAGAAATGTAGTTATTCCTAGTATTTTAATATACCTTTCACTCTTTTCAAAGTGTTACAAAAGGCACTTCAAAATGCAAATTTTTATTATCTTTTAAAAAATCCCTTGAGGAATATTATAAAATCTTGTCTTATCCAAACTCAGAGGAATAAAAATGAGGCTTCTATAAACCTTAAGGAAAAGAAGCCACAAATGTAAATTGGGACTCTCTTCCTTTAACATATTTGATTCTCTATAACATGTACATTTCTATACATCATTGTTGTTTTATACACATGCCTATTTGGCTGGATCCTCATCAAATTTTTCTCTGTCCTCACAGTTTGATGTGGATGCCTGTTAAGGGAGATCTTGTATGCATGTGTTCTTGCATCACCACCACCACCACCATCATTGTCATCATCATCATCATCATCATCATCATCAAAAATCTACCACATACAGTGCTGACAATGTACCAGTGTATTCTGTCATATATACATATGTATATATATAAAAACTTATTTAATCTTCAAAGTAGCCCCATGAAGTATGATTATACCATTTTATGAATGAGGAAACAGAGGCATGCATGTTTATCTGAATCAAATATGTCATTTATGAAAAATGGTTGCCAATGTCGACAATAAAACCAAGTTGATTGATCTTTGCCAGTGTTATAGATCTGATCAAGCTCCATGTTGTTCTGGATATAACTATTTTATGTAATAATAGAATTGACTCAACTACAGTATATAATTTTGAATACATCATTGCAAGTGCCAGCTTGATTCTTTAATTAAATTTTACATTAATAGAAACTTTGTAGTTTATACATTTTTCAATTTTTCTCCCATGAAAAGGCAGAGTATATTTTCATATGGATGGGATATGTATTAATATTTATTTCTATATCTATATATGTAGACACAGGGAAAAAGACAGGTAGATGAAAAGAAAGAGAAGTAGAGACAGAACACAAAAAAGACCAAGAGAGCTATCAGCCTTTTAGCCTCTAAAGTCAAAGTCATTTTTAGCCAAAGCAAGCTATGAAATTATTTAGCTGATTAACTAAAATGTCAGGTAAGCATAAGACTAAAAGAAAATGTGATTTATATCTGCCTCATTTTCTTTACATTAACACATAAGTAAATTTCATTTGATCACATTTTGATATAGGTCCAAGCGTTTTCGTTTGGTGTTGAGTCACAAATTAAAGTCCTAGCATGTCTTTTTATTTGCAAACTATAACCATAAAGCATAATATAAACTTTGGATTTAGAAGATCAAAAGGAAGTAAAATGAAAGCTTAAAAATACAAAAAAAGTAATATTAAAATTAGATACTTTAATATTTTCCAAATATTTTTATATATTTGGAAAAGCAGTTTATATATTTTTCAGTTTTGACATTTTTTAACATTTAAATTTATTTTTATTTTTAGTGATAGACTTTCATTAAGTAATTTCCTAAAATTTAAGCCTAGGTTTTATTTAAAACCATGGGTTTTCTTCCCTCTAACTGTCCATGCTTTACTTATTTACATAAGGTTTATCTAAACTATGTATCTACAATAAAAATAAATCAAGTAGAATTGGCATAAGCAACTCTTGATCTGTGTATTGCTCAATTTATAAGGGCTAAAATGATCAGGCATACAGAGGTATAGCCTACGGCGATGACTATTCAGTTTCAAGGAGTTTCTTCTTCAGAGGAAGTAAAGAACCCAAATCAATATGTAAACCATTTCCTCTATAACCCTATTTAATGCCATCTATGGTTTAGAATTGTGGTCCTTACAGTGCACGTAGTCCCAAAGAAAAATGGGAAAATAAAAACCCCAACATATAAACTTAAATAAATAAGGTAGTTACTCCATAAGTGAGTATTCCTGGAAAGCATAAGAAAAGGGTAGAGAAAATCCATTGAAGGCCCTAGGTCCCTGAAACCCATTAGGGCTCAAAGTTTTAAATTATTGACTTAACTATCAAGTCACTGGAGATTCTCCATAATTAATAATATAATAATTAAACATCAAGACAATCAGACTAAAAAAAGTAATGGGTGGGAGGTTTGGAGGAATTAAGTAAAAAAGAAAAAAAAGAGAGATGGAGAAAGAGCTCATGAACACAGGCAACAGGGTGGTAATTGTAGGGTGGGAGAGGGGTAGGTGGAGGTAGAAGAGGATATTGGGGGGATAAATGGTAATGAAAAAATAAAATTAAAAATGTAATGTAATTTTAAAAAATTAAAAGATGAAATTAGGAAGTACATGTTTAACATTTTTTTTCAGTTAAGTAAATAATCTACAAAAATAAGAAAAATTGAAATTATGTGGCGTATAATTTAGTACTCAAAAATATTGACTCCCAAGTCAGGCTGTCTGAGTTCAATTCAGGGTTAAAAAACAGTTTAACAATAAACATAGTAAAATGCCCAGTTATCATAGAAATGGAAATAGAAAAACACAATAAGTTATTACCTCCCATTTCTTAGGATAGCTACTATATTTTTTAAAAAAAGGGAAAAAATAGCAAAAACCAGAAAGCAAAAAGTATTGATGAAGATATAGAGAGAACTAGAACCTTTTTCACTGTTGATGGGATTATAAAATAGTGCAACCATTATGGAAAACAGTATGGATTTAAAAAATAATTAAAAATAGAATCACCACATGATCCAGTAGTTCTACTTTGGGTATACATTCAAAAGAATTGAAAGCAGAGAATCAAAGAAATATTTTCATACCCAAGTTCATAGCACAGTAATAGCTAAAAGGCGAAAACTACCTAAAAGCCCAAAGATAGATTAAAACTGGAAAAATCAGCATTCATGTTGCCTGTCAGTAACAGAACCAATAAGTAGAGATAAGGACTGAATCTTTATGGGAGCTTTATTCAAGTGCCAGTGATCTGAGGAGATGATGATGATCCAAGAAGATGATGCATTATGCACCTTCAGAAAACCTCTTACATCCCATCTCAAGCCAACATTTTTATAAGGTGAAGAAAGGGTAGGTGAAGGATTTGAAAAAAAGGTTAATAGGATAAGAGGTGCAGTCCAGTGGCAATTTTCCTAGTACTTCTTTATCTGTTCATCAATAATTCTTTATCTGCCTCAGGGACATTCCCTCCCCAGAGCACAGTGGCTCAGATACCACAGATCCACTGGGGTACAAAGGCTGAATTGCTTGTAGGTCATGCATTCCAGTTCCTGGAATAACAACTTTCCACATGCATTAATCACTTAAGCCTATCAACTATGACTGAAGATAAAATCTTTAACTCTTGAGTTCCCCTATCAAGATGACTTAATAAATAGAATTTGCTGTATACATCCTTTTGGGGAGCAAAAAAGTTTTATTCTTCTATGTTCTGTGATTGTGGGCCTGTGTAAATTAAACCAATGAATGGCATATTAGTAAGAAAACATACAATTTATTTTTCATGTATATACTCAGTAATTCACAGAAAAATGTGACTCAATATGGTGGTTGAAATTTAAGTCTTACACATACTATCTTAATAATGGAAAAAAAGTTGGAGAAAGTTACTTATGGGAAAACAAGCTCCTTTTAGGAAAGTGGAATGGAGAACACTTGGGAGATGTGATGCTTTTGTGGCAGTGTCAGTTTAGGTTTGATGCTGGCTTCCCTTTGCTGGTGAGTTTATCTTCTTTGCTGGGGAAATTTCTAGGTATGAGATTTATGACAACTGGGTTATTCTGGGAGGCTCTGTTTTTAAGGGTGAGAGAGTTGAAAGTCCTACTCTCAAATTCTTTCAGGCCCAGATAATTTTAACGCCACAATTGTGTCCTCTGGGCCACTGCAATACAGGGGAATATTATTCAGCATTAGAAAGGAAGGAAATCCTACCATATGATTGAACATAGATTAATCTTAAGCACATACTATGTGAAATAAGCCAGTCACAAAAAACCTAATATGATTCTACTTATATGTGGTACCCAAAGTTGTCAAAGTCACAAAAACAAAGTTGAGTGGTGGTTACCAGGGGCTGAGGGGAGGAAAAAAAAAGAGTTATTATTTAATGGGTATTGACTTTCAGTTTTGCAAAATGAAGAAGTTCTGGAGATCCGTTTCACAACAATGTAAATATAATTAAAACCACTAAACTGTACACTTAAAAATGGTTAATATGGTAAATTTTGTTATATGTGTTTACCACAATTAAAAACAAAATCTTTATCAGCAAGTTAACGTTGACTAAGATGTATAACTTCTTTGAGACCTAATATTTTTCATCTGTTAAATGGTGATTATAGTAATAGCTACAACATGTTAGTTTTATAGCCAAAGAAAGGTAATAAATATAAAAGACCACACAACATCTGTCACACATAAACATAATAGAAAACAAAAAGAATTACAGGCAAAAAAAGCAAAATAAATGATACATTGGTTTAAAATAGAATTTAAAAGTTTACTGAGAACATAATGTGTACAATAAATAACCTCTGTGCTTTCATATATTCGTGTTCTTCCAGTATGAGAAGGCAATGAATCTCAGGTTCTAAGGAATTGTTAATATCCAGTTGTATTATGGGATTGAGGTCTTGATTTCAATCATGATTCATTCTGACCTCTGAACACCCTTATCAGTCTCTGATTGTTTTCTTTATAATAAATCAACATTTGGACTAAAGATTTCACCAGTATTTGGTGAAACATAAGCAAAACAGCAGTGTTTCCCAGGGTAGCCCTGTCTTAGTTAACCTTGGAAATGGCCATATTCAATAAGAATAAAATCGTTTTAAAAGACTGTGTTGGGGTAGGAGGAGTTAAATGGGGAAAAAGGAAATATAGGATAAAAAAGATTAAAATTTTACTAGCATAATGTATCCATCTTCTCACCTGCTGCTTTTATCTTTTAATTCTTTATCTTCCTCATTATAACCTCATCAGGGAGTATTCCTTGCTTCATTGCTTGATGCTATTAAAACTTAGGTTAAAAAAATAATTTTAAATCTTTTCCACATGTATTCCTTTACTTTTCTATATAGATCCAAAGGTCGATCAGTATTGAAAATAGTATAGTACCGTGTGTATGTGTGTGTGTGTGTGTGTGTGTGTGTGTGTGCGTGTGTGTGTGTGTGTTAGGGTTTTTAGAATTCATGTTCTTTGCTACATCTGGCTTCCTATTCCATCAATGATACAACTGATACATTGGAGGTAAGTTATTAATTCAATTTATCTCTTTAAATATTTGAAAATTGATAAGAAAGACAATTCACTGGAGGGAAAGTCCATTAGGAGTTGATCTCATTTACCTGGCACCTTCATTTCTCAGACCATTTGAGATGCTAATTACAAATTGTTTTTTATTGTGCTTATGACCCAGGCAGTGACACTGTGGAAAGAAATCGCCATTGGAATATATCTCTGCTCTAATGAAGGTCACCCACTCAGGGACCCAGAGCAAGGAATAAATAGAGCAACGCATAGGTCGCTTTTCTCTGTTTGCTTAGTATTTACGCTGGGGAACCTCACAAAGCGAGCATATATAAAACTAACAATCATTTCACTCTGACGATGCCTTAGGGGGATTTTTGTAGATTACAAACACCTTGCTTAGCAAAGACGTTTGAAGATATTGCTTAAAATAACTTAATTTAGTATTTTACTCTTTCTGCTTACTCACAAAAACTCATGAAATTCCTAAAACAGAGCTGAGTTTTCCTCTTAAGTCCCAAAACACGACCGCTTGATGTGGGCCAAAGGGGTAGCTTGAGTTTTGAGAACTCTTATTTATTAAACAAGAACAACAACAACAAAAAACTCCTGCTATGAAAGAAGTATTTGATGTGTTTTTCCTGATCTCATTAATTTCCAGGTTATCTTTTACTCACAGAAACAACTGGCTAATCATCTAATATCCTTGATGCCTAATGTGATAGTCTACTGTGTTTCTGCTTTCAAACATGAGAAGAAATCTTTCAAAACACCAACAACAGGTAAGCAGATGTCCAATAAATCCTTTAGACCACTGGGTCTTGGGAAAAAGAAGCCTCATCCTCATTTCCCTTCTATCATTTTAATATGGCTGAACAAAGGAACAAAAGCCCAGCGGCTGACAGTACTGTCATCTCTCCCCAACTCCGCAAAGGCACACGTTTTCCAGGTTTCCTGGCTGTGCGTTAATGAGGGGATTGTCAGAGGGGAAGAAAGAGTCAGTTCATGGTTCTCAGTTCCATATGTCAATTCTTCAGCTATCAGCCCACCGTATTATGGTTTCTAGAGAATATGCTCCAGCCACTAGGAAATGGAAATTTAGAGAACATTCATGTTTTCACTGTATTATCTTATTAACCCTCTTTAGCAACATTCACGTAGGTTTTGGGCATGGCATTGTTTTCCTCATACTGACCAACAGCTTCTTCTCTCCTCAAATGCGGACACGTGCTGGCAAAAGTCCACCTCTAATTATTCCCTGTTACTTTCCTTCTTCTTTCATCATGTACTTACCATGTGGAGCCTTGCCAATCCTGACAAAGGCCAAATGGAAGAAAAGAGGCAGTACTTTGATGGGTAATCTGCTGCAGCAGCCCCACTGCACCACTCAAAGCCCTCCCGGAGCCTGCTTGTTTCCCAAAATCATACCTGCCGCCTGCGGTGTTAAACACAGGAAACCTGCTGCTGCTGCTGCCGCTGCTCCTGCTCTTGCTAACGCTGAAGGCCGCGGATGCGCCTCAAGAGGAGAAAGGTTAGGCAAAAACACACCTCTATATTTAAGTGCACACGTAAAGGGAAGATTTCTCCATCAGTTTTGGAGTGCTGCAAGTCTTAAACTGTTATGAAAAATTTTAGAGGGATTGTTTTCCCTTTACTTCACACAAACATTGAATTCTTCATGTAATGCACTGGGTTAGGAACTTGGAGGTGAACCACTACACTATATAAAAGGTGACTAAATGTAGCCTCTGCTGAGCAACTTTTACAATAAGGAAGATACTGTCATGATGCTGATGTTGATGGCAATGACAGTGGCTAAGGAGTTCATGCAGTAACATACTTAAGAGTTCAAAGGGGAAAACATCAATTCTTAGAGTTTAAGGAAAACTTTTTGTGAAAGAAATGGAATTTAATGTGGATCTTGAAGGATAATTAAATTTCAGTGAAAACAAAGCAGAGAATGCTTGGCCAATAAAAGAGAATGAAGGTGGCTTCACAGAGATTATATTAAATCTACTCAGGATCTAGGTTGATAGAACATATATTTTTGGAAGTTAGGACTGAAGAATTAGGTGGTAACCAGATTATAAAAGATATCTCTTGCAATACCAAGGAGCAAGGATTTTATTCAAGACACGTAAGAGGTTTTCTATCAGGTAGTAGTACCGATCATGTCTTATCGGTACTTCAGAAAAATTAATAATGGAAAATAATGAGCAGTACTGATGGTGATGGGAAGAGGCTTGGATATACATGACACGAACACTATTCACAGGTTTAGTGATATAGAGGTTTGCTAGTCCATTTGAGATACTACAACAGAATACGATAACATCAGTGGTTTAAACAACAAACATTTATTTCTGACAGTTCTGGAGGCTGGAAGTCCCAGGTCAAGGTACTAATATATTCAGTGTCTGGTGAGAGCCCCCTTCCAGATTCATAGACATTGTATCTTCACTGGGTAGGAGGGGTGAGGAAATTCTCTTGGGTCTGTTTTATAAAAGCCCTAATCCCAAGAATGAGGGCTCCGCCCTTATGACCTAATCACATCCCAAAGCTCCCGTCTTCTAATGCCATTATTTTGGGGATCAGGATATCAACATTGGAATTTTGGGTGGACACGAATATTCAGTAGATAGCAAGAGGCAGGTGTTGCTTGTTTCATACTGATGGCAACAAGAAAGGCAAGGTTAGTCCTAATTTGAGACAGGGGGATTCAATAGGGGCTGCTGAAACCTGGATGGGAGAATAAGAAAGTCAAATATAAGGTTTTTGTAGTCATTAGAAGGAAAATACTTTAGTTCTTCTAACTCAGAGCAGAGTTCCTCTGCCTACACGGAACCACATCCCACACAATATTCCTTATGCTGTGGTAAGTGGCCCAAGGAATTCTGAAGATTTTCTGCATTACTGAAAACTTTGGAAAGGATTTGGTCCTCTTATGTTTTCTGATCCAAACCAACAAAGAAACAAAACTACACGGGACTCTATGTTCCTACCTATGACTGCATGAGATAGGGGTCAGGATCTTTTCACAAGCCCTCACCCGCACCAAAATTCTTCTCTTTACCATTTACTTATTGCCTTCTAATTTGTATAATAGAAACCAATTTAAAACAATTTTTATCTAATTTTATCTAATTTTTATCCTAATTTTTTAGGATAAAAAATTATCCTAATTTTTTTTAAATTAAAAAAAAAGGAGATGGAGTAAGAGTAACTCTGAATGTGTATCTTCTAGATATTTGATCTTTATTTTTAGGCTTCTGCTTTGAAGGAAACTGTTAATAGTTTAATATGTCATAGTCTAATTGCCAAAACAGGTCACATATAATTAGAATTTGGGGGAGTTAGAGAAAGTGAATTGGCAAGTGTTAACTAAAGACAGTGAATTTGCCTTTTTTATTGGAACAGCCTTGTAGAAAGACATATTTGCTACATCAGTCTTCTTATATTTTCTCCATCTCAGTTTTTACCCTCAATCTGCTACTACAGTCCTTCCACTGGTGAGAAGAATCATGAAAATAATATAAGACAGTATTAGCAGAAAAACTCAAAACGTTGCCAGTTAAATTATGTGTGACACTCCAGGTGTCCTTGCATGGTTTTGAGAGGACCAGCCTCAGGGTCTAATGTCACAGTCTTTCCTGTGGTTTCCTCACAGAGCTGTTTGTAATGGAATATCTGTAGGAATTTTCTTTTTACTGATGAAATAAACCAGAACTAAGATTCAAATCATTTCATGCACAGCACATTTTTTCCCTTTCATATTATCTATGACCTGAAATTACATCCTTGTTGTTTATTCAGACAAAAAAAAAATTTTTATCTGATTTTTTTCATTTATGTCCAAAAAGTAGAAAACACTAAACATTTATTAGCAACTTTTGAAGTAATATCAAATCCAAATTATGCAATATTATAAGTTAATCAAAACAAAATCATTGTATGTTCAGTATATTTATTGAAAGGAAGTGAAAAATATCAAACATGTTAAAAAGAAGATAAATTTGTAAACTCACAGAAAATACATTTATAACACCTATCTGAATTTTTAAGAAATGTAATGATGTTTCTTGAGAACTGCAAAGACATTTCAAATCATCTTACACAACTCATTTGCTTACTGCATTTGTATTCATTCATTTTTCAACAAATATTTTAGTATTGACAACAAGCCGGGCAGTGTCCTAGGGGCTGGGGGACAAGATGCAGGGGCCCTGTCTGCACAGAATGGAAAGACAGGTCACAGATAATGATTTCAACAAATAATTGTTGTCAATATGGTAATCCTAGTATGCATACGTATAATGTTGGTCAGGAAAAGGAGCATTTTAATCTTAGCTTAAGGAAAGAAAAAATGTATTTTCAGAAAGGATGCCTGGGTCGCATGTTGGAAGCCAATGAAGACATCACTGAGTGAGAAGAATTCCACACAGACAGAGGAGCCTTTACACTGTCGGGGGAGGAGCCAGGCTGAGGGACTTATCAGAGGTGTGAGTGGCCCTGAGGAGAGTACAGAAAGCAGCGTTAGGTGTTTCCCCTTTTACAGCTTACCATTGCTTGTGTATAATAAATATTGCATTAACACATGTCAAAGTGTTTGCTTAGATATTCATAAAACACTAAACTCACAACACACACATCCTGAAAATGGCTGATGTCATCATTTTTATGAGATATGCATGACCATTGAGAGCAACTGATCTCAAAAACGTTTTACTGTTTATCTTTGCTTGTTTTTATCATTTTAAACAAAAATTATTGAATCGAATACCATTTTTGAAAAAATGAATTCAAAATTATACCATTGTCTTTTGGCTTCAAGGACACTATGAAGTTAGGAAGTCATTGTGTTTAATGACAAAAACAGTTTCTTTGGAAAGCAACTTCACAGGGTAATCTTGTTGTAACTTGCTAACTGGGTAGATCATGGTTCATAGTCATACACTAGGTATATAACTTCTTTAGCAATAGTTTTATCTTTCCTTGAGCAAACCTTGTCTATTATTTCTATGTATGTAGGTAACACACCTTTGAAATATCTCTTTCAGACCCTTCCTTCTAATCTGTGACCACCCTTTCAGACTCCTCCTTCTCATACCTAATTACTCTTTTGTACTCTTCCTTCTAAAGAATGATCGCCCTCGACAGAGCACATAACTATAACTGTTCCATAAGCCAATCTCGACCTTCCTTTCTCACAGCTTTATGTTATCTTTCCTTCCCTTCTTAATGTCAAATACATAAGGTAAACTGCAAACTGTTATTCTCCAAAAGCATTTGAGATCTTGCTCCCCAGCATATGATGTCAGTTTGGATCAATTAAAAATCCTAACAGTTCTCCAAGTTTCTTGCATCTACACCCCTGAAAATTGTCCATAGTGGCAACAGGAGACTGACAACAGTTTTTGCATTGAAATGGATTGACCATCTATTGAGAAATAAAACTTTCTTGGTTTTCTCAGTCTTCCTCTTAAAAGTTCTATCCTCTTAATCTACTGAAACAAAATAGCAGTAGGAAGGTAGAAAATGTTTGCTTTCAATTATCTTATAAATATTTTTACATATCATGAGAATTATATCAGCAGTTATTTTTCTACATAATTGTTCTGATTCAAAAGGCTAATAAAACTTTTCTTATATCCCCCAGAGTCAAATGGTTACAACCTGGATTGGTCCAGGTTTAGGCCCCAAAGTACTGATGAGACTAGAGTGTTTAAAATGCCCTAAGAATTTACATGCCAAATAAATGATGCCCCAGAACTCAAAAACAAATTTAGGTCAGAAAAGTCTTCTGGAAAGGGCAGGAGTAAGGAGGAAATCCTTTTAGGAGGAAAGTTATACAAGTTCCTTTTTCTCTTTATAAGAAGATTAAAAAAATCATTTCCCTTGTCCCTCATCTTTTGAGTGTCGGGACACTCAATTAGGAAAAGTTCCCATCAGCTCTCATCAGGTCACAATAAGGATAAAAACTGGGACAGGGGATGCAGGAGGAACTGCACTGCGTACTATGAAGTAAGACTTCTCTGACACAGAAAACACATCAAATGACCCCTTTTTGTTTCCATTCCCTTGTACACTCAATTTCTTGATAGAGTTCATTTCTTCATTTATTGGTTAACCATGATCTTATAACTTGGTCCATAGAGAAGTACAGATGGGAAGAGTTAGCATTCACTAGACAGATATTTTTGGAGTGGAAAATGTTTACTATCCACATAGTATGTATGGTGGACATTAACAATCATTGTGTGGTTATATTTTAGGAAATTAAAATTGGAAGCAATTTAAAATAAAATATTGGCCCATACATTTTTATTGTTCATGGATTATGAGCTTCTGTGATCCTTGTAAGACTTAGCAGTGCTGTGACAATGAATACAATCATGGAAATGGTTCCATTAAATGCTTTAATCACTTCCCATCTTGACTATTGCAATTAACTCCTTTATTGTCTTCCTAAATTCTTACTCTCTGAGCATCAGGGGGTCTGAAATGTTGCACAAAAAAAATAGCACGCTTTCTAATTCTAGGGCATGGAATCACAGCATTCTTTTGCTTATATACTCTTATTAATTCAATGATAGAACTTGAAGTTATCTTATTATATTACTTAAAGAAATAACTCCCTTGCAGGTAAATTGGAGGGGGGAGAATCAGGAGATTGAGAGGGCATAAAGAGCCATGGCATCAAGGAATGAAAAGAACAAATATTTTTAGAAAAGTAAGAAGGAGAAAAAAAGAAATGAAATAAAAAAGATTATGAGATACATACGCGCATAGGGTTCTATGCAAGAAACGAACAAAATGAACACTTCAACTTGAAAAGATAAGGGTGGAATATAGACTTTTTTAGCATATTCTGTTTTACTAGAACTTGAGGTTTGAAAAATAATAATTTGTAAGATAAATGAAAAGAGATTTTTAGAGTAAATGTGTAAGGTATTTAGGTGTGGAATTTAATACACATTTACAATGTACTTATACTTTCAGGGATCATTTCTATAGTTCGTTACAAGGTACTTAATATATATTTGTAAATGATTCATCAGTATTTGTGAGCCACAGGGGAGCAAAGTTTGTACAGTTCCAAAATATATTAAATATTCAGAGGGTAAACTTTATCTTTTGATTTTGAGAACATAGAAAACAATAGTAAATCTAGATCCATTATTAAAACAGAATTCTCTAATATTCTTTTGATCCCTTAGTGCATTTACTTTTCTAATTTTTGATTTCTACATGTCTATATTAAATATAACATTAATGTGAATCTTTATCTTGTGTTCACTGTATTTTATTCTTAGCATAAAAAAATTATGTAATGAGTATATGCTTTTAAAGTTACCCTGTGAATTTTCTAATGTGTTTATTTAATATTAGGTACTGCTTAAATTGGTTTTTATTATAGTACCCTTTTATGCTACCATTTTTTAAGAAGCTATGTTTAATTAAATATATATTTAAGTAAAAAAATTATTTTTTCATTCTATATCTTAACTCAGTAAGATAATTGATGTAAAACTTTTTAGTCTAATCCAATATTGTAATTCTGAAAGGTTTTGCATTTAATTATCTTATTTAATTTCTTGGTGGTTAGCATTCGCTATGTGATTGTATGTTTACCTTTGTTATCTGTCGCTTCGGTTTATTTATTAATTTTTAATATTAATATTTAGAAATAAAATTTACTCTAATTTTCTTTTTTCCAGGAGGTGATATTTAAAATAATGGCTTGGAAGATGGTTAATATTTCTTTAGTATTGTGTACTTATATGCATGTGTGTGCATATATGTCTGTATGTGTATATATAGGGTATAGTACTATGTATATCATTGAGAATTTGCATTTATGAAATAATTGTGAATTGATTTTCTCTTCTGCACAAGAAGAATAGGACTCATTCATAAAATATTAGGTTTTGAAAAGCTGAACATTAGGTTTTGGTCTCTTTTGCCTATCATAATCTCTCAACATTAGTTGCTTCCGCTATTCTCTTTCCCCTTATGAAGTGCTCAGATTGTCTCATGACATCTGACGTAAAGAAAGGGCCCAATATGATGGTCCCCAGTCTGAAGCTATTCATTTAATTATTAATACTACCTTATGTATGAAATCTACTTCATTGAGAAGGAACAGCCTGAAAAAAGAAAACATCTTTTGAACTTATAATATATGTAAAAGGACTGCCAGTAATTAATTAATTATTATGGAGAGGGAGGAGAAGTTTGAAAAAAATAAGTCACAATCATTATTTAGACATTTGTGGTTGAGCAGGTTTTCATTTGTCCTTCCAGATAACAGTACAATTCTTGTTCAAATCATATTCATTGTTCTCAGCTATGTGTCTGTGACTGGCAGTAATAAAGGATGCCACACAATATGGTTTGTGTCACTTTGTGCAAACTAATTTGTGGTCAAATGGGAGTCACAAAGCATCCAGCTGGAATATAATTACTTGGTGATGATTATATAAAGAGTCAGTTAAGGCTATGTCTATGCAACCCAAAAAAGAATGAAGATTTTATACTTATTGAGCTTATTAGTCTGTTGTGAGGAAAAAAGAAAAGGAAAGCCATATGTTTTTGATGGAATTATCTTTTGAGCAATTATCTAGATTATCTGATCCATGCTTTATTATACATCTTACTCTGCCAACTAATTTTATATCTATATATAAGAAAGTAGGGAGGTTATTTGTACTAATTTACACAAACACCACTTCTGACTTACGACAGGTTAGAAAAACATATGGAAGTTCGCTTACACCTTGATATATAAATTCATTCAGAAATTGGCATTGAATGAATAGTATGTGCCAACCTCATTCTAAATATTTGGATACGGGATAAACAAAACTGAAAAAGTCCCTGCATGTGTAAAGCTTATTGTTCATACTAGAGTGATATAAATGACAATAAAAGAGTTAAGGTGCTATAGAGAGAGGGAAAATTTAAAAATTTTAGAAAAGAATGTTTTCTAATCTAGTTGGCATAAAAAGTCAATATAAATTGACATATTGAAAAATTAACACACTTTACTCTTTTCAATTTTATTTACCAAAAATTTCCATTATTTTTTGGCTCAAGTGCCAGTATCACTTACTTAGGTTTATATAACCACATATTACGGGTCCAAATCACCAACAGCTATCTATTTGAAATGGACACCAACCAGTTCTAGGGACATGCATCGGTTTTCACTAAGTCAATACCTTATAAGGTTGAGGAGAGAAAACACAGTCCTTCTTCTGCTGGAGGTGAGAGAAACAGAAGCTTCTTACAAGGCCAAAATCAGAATATTGTCCAGCTCATCACTTATCTGGAGGCGCTGGGGAAGGATCACATCCAAGCTCCTCTGAATTGTGGCTAGAACCCAGTGCCTGTGGCTGTATGTCTGAGTTCCTGTTTTCCTGCGGGCTATCAGGTAAGGACTCTTCTAGTTTGAAATGCATCTGACCTTCCTCATCACTTTCCTCTCTTAGTCTTCAAGCCAGTAATAGCATGCCAAATCCCTCTTACACTTTGAATCTCTCTAAATTCCTCTTGTACCTTCTTCTGCCACCAACCAGAAAATAGTCTCTGCTTTTAAGGGAGAAATTAGGCCCACCTGGATTTCAACTGAGCCAGGTAACACAAAATCACAGAGTGTCAGGAAATTGCAAATGTGGGGGTCAGTGAATCTTCAGGTCTGTATTATTTTCAAGGACTGTAAAAAAGTAGCAAAGACTAGATTATTTAAAATAACAGAAATTTATTCTCTTACAGTGTTGGAAGCTAGAAGTCCAAATTTGAGGACTTAGCAAGATTGGTTCCTTCTGAAAGGTTCAGGGGAAGGTCTGTTCCATGGCATTTTCTTCTTTTTGCTGGAAATCCTTGGTGTTACTTCGTTTGCAGCTGCATAAATCCAGCCTTGGTGTCAGCTGTTAAATGGTCGTCTTCTCTCTGTGTGTCTGTGTCTCCACTTGTGGTCTCCTTTCTGTGTGTGTGTATCTCTGTGCTTTACCTCCTCTTCTAGGAATACCAGTAGAATTGGATTAAGGTGTCAACCTACTCCCGTATCACCTCTTCTTAATTTATATCTTAATTACATCTGTAAAAAACTGTGCGGTAGTGTCCCCTTACCCACAGTTTTACTTTCAGTTACCTATGGTGAACTTTGGTACAAAAATGTTAAGTGGAAATTCCAGAAACAAATTCTTGTTTAAATCACTTGCTCTTCTGAGTAGCAGAGTGAAATCCCACTCCGTCAGTCTGGGACATGAATCATCCTTTTGTCCAGTGTAGCCATGTTTCACATTGTGTATACTACCTGCCCATTGGTTCCTTAGTAGCCATCTCTGTTATCAGATCACTTATGAGAAAGAGAGAGAGAGAGAGTTCACAGGCATAAGAACCAGGGGAACCCATCATATAATTTCCAATCTGAAGAAAAGGCCCGAGAACTAGGAGCTCCAATGTCTGGCAGGAAAAGATGAACTTCTGAGCTCAAGAGGAGAGATGGAACTTGCCCAACTTTTGCTATTTTGTTCCATTCAGACTTCCAGTGGATTGGATGATGCCTCCTCATGTTATCAAGGCTGTATCTTTTCCCTCAGTCTACTAAATCAAATGTTGACCTCTTCCAGAAATACCCTCACAGACACATTAAAAAATAAGCTGTCTGGGCATCTCTTAGTGTAAGGAAGTTGATAAATAAAATTTATTGTCACATACCTAAAGCCAAGGAAAGACCTAATTGAAAGGATGAACCATGAAGATATTTTGGCATGTTTAAGGCAAAGAAGGATGCATGTGTAAATGGGTGACCAAGAAACAGAAAGAAAAACAGATCACCTAAGGCTTAGTAGAGTGTTCATAAGGAGTTCTTATTTTACTCTAAATACTATGAGAAGTATTAGGAAGACTTTAAGCATGGGATTGACATAATTTACTTTACATTTTTAAAAGCTTACTTTGGCAACTATTTAGTGAAAAAAGTGAATATTCACTATAAAGACTGTATTACATCCTTAGAAATAAATTTCACTTGAAATAAATAATAAATAAAAAATGATCTGTTTTAATTTACCTATAGTGAATAACAAAGGTAAAAGGGGAAGAAGACCGTTTAGAAAAACATGTCAATAAGCCAGGCAAGAAGTAGCCATATCTTTGCTTAGATTGATCATGCAGTTGATCAGAAGGCTTTACTATCTCTTCAGCTTGTCTAAACTTTAGACAGGCTTTGCCCTGACTACATACCTGACCTCTTTTCTTAGAACATTTATTTTTTTGGAAACATATGATTGTACATTTGTTCTTGGTCTTTTTGAGATGTAAACTCTCCTCTATTCAGGAATATCTTTCTCAAGGAGCTGAAAGCCATCCCTTTGAAATGGAATCATCAGAAAAGATAAGGCTCTCTCATGTCTCTGAAGTGTCTGCGGGAGGGTATCCACCTAACTTTGATAAGCAACAATTAGCAAATACAGATGGCCTAATCACATTGACCAACCTCTCCACCAATGTCCTGAAGGACTTTTCCATTAGGTCATCCAAGCATTACAAAATCCTTTATTTTTGCTTCCATAACACTATTTCAATAGTTTTTACCCCTATTGCAATAGTCTTTGAATACATTATTTGCTGTCTAATTGGTCCATGGCAATTTTCATATGCGCTATAGTTGAAGAGATGTGATTAAACTAGGAATATCGTTTGGACTTAGAGTTGCTAATAAATTAAACACAGGAGTGAATCACAGAGAGGAATAAAGGCTATAACCTAGATTGCTGAATGGCTCATCTGGGTGAATGGTTACCCATTTACTGTAATGAATAAAACTTAGGAAGTGAATTTAAACAAGATAATCAGCAGTTCTCCATTGCCTTTTTTTGGTTTTGACTTATTTATTAGCCTTCCAACTGTTTCCATCAGATGGATAATTGAATATGTAAATCATGATTTATGGGGAGGAGCCAGAGATGGTGGTACAATTTTTGAGTTATCAGCATATAGATGATTAGTAGCCAAAAGATGACAGCAAGTCATCTAGGAAGAATGTTTAGATAAAGGAAACAGTAAAATAGGACGGAATACCTAAGGTATTCCTTACAACCAAGGATTTCTGAGAGGAAACGCATCTTTTATATTCTTAACAACACTTTCCTCAAGTAGATGAGGAGTCCAGAGTCATAATGAAATAGAACATAGGAGTTTGCACTCGGTCGATAGCTCCATTTGTGCTCTCTTTAGTCAATGCCTGGAAGTCAATATTTTGGTCACAAGAATTCAGTAAGAAGTCAGAAGATGATATCTCTGATTTGTCAAGTTTTTGATTCATATTTGAGATAGAATATTTTACCCAGTTAATTTTTACATTAAAATGTCTGACACCAGACAATAATTAGTTGTATAATTTTAGATATTTAGATGCATTTAGATGCAATTTTAGGTATGGTGTTGCATCAGTCCTTTGTTTTAACAAGAAGGATTTGAAGGGTGTGTATCAGTATAGATTTGTCCCTGCAAGAGTTTGATTTGAAAGGCAGGAAGTTGAAAAAGAGAAAATCTGCAACAAACGGGCCTCTCCAGCACAAACCATCCCTAAGAAAAATAGTGCTACAAGGTCATTAAAACAGTAATAAACAGGGAAACTGTATTCAGAGACACGGGACACTTACTACAGAGAAAAATGCTTCTGTGGTCTAGAAGACAGGTGGGAGGAAAAATCTGCAGAACAAAGTTTCACTCCGAGGCTTTCAGGCAAGTGGTCCACACCGAGACTGCCACTTTGCTGACCCTGGGAGAGGCCAACAGAAAGCTCTGTAAAGCAGCAGAAGACTGCTCTCAGCTCCGCCTCCACATTCCTCTTTAACATTTTAAGCTCGATTGACAGCACTCACCCCCACTCTCCACCCCCTCTGTTCCTGGTCAGGCTCTGTTGAATGTTTCTAAATATTCCAAACTGTAGCTTGCACTCCTTAGAATACTAAATTGATTCTCTTCCTCTTCGGTTTGTGAAAATTTTTTCTAAGTAATAGTGTTACCAGACATCTAATGGAAAAACTCATCATCAGCAAGTGACTAAACTTTCAGCACACCATACGTGTTTCATGCTTTATTCTTGCAGAGGTTTTTATATTCAGTGCATTCACCTCCAAGGATTTTCATCGTCTTTCTTCATCCCCCATCCTGGCTATTCACTACTTCTTTCTGAATTTAATTTGGCAGAGCATGCTATGTTAGAAGTAAGAATTGTGTTCTGATCTTGGTTTGATCAATGTTATCCTCTTTGTCACTGCGCAATAACGAATCTGTGTTATCCCTTTTGGTCTGAGAAAATATATAGTATGGGCAGAATGTGTCTTCTCAAAATTCATATGTTGAACACCTAAACCCCAGCATCTACAAATATGACTATGTTTAGAAATAGGGCCTTTAAAGAGGTAATTTATGTAAAATAAGATCATGTAGGTGGGCCTTAATTTAGTATGATTTGTGTCCTTAGAAGAAGAAGTTGGAACACAGACACACACAAAGTGGGAACCACGTAAGACAAAGGGAGGAGATAGCCATTCACAAGCTAAGAAGAAAGGCCTTAGAATAAAATCTACCCTGCTGACATTCTGACCTTGGACTTCTAGTCTCCAGGGTCCCACAAAAATGAATTTCTGTTGTTTAAGCCACCTAGTATGGTAACTCTGTTATGGAAGTCCCAGAAAAGTAATTCACTGTAATACTACTTCTGCTATGGTGTATTGTCTAAGAATGTATACTTTTAAGTTATACTGTCTTTATTCAAACCTTGGTTTAGTTATTTATTTATTATGTGATTATGAAACAGATAAATAATTAAAATAATCCATGTAAAATTCATAGTCCACATGAGAGCTAACCAAATTTTAACTGACATTGTTACTAGACTATTATTGTTATTTAGAAAACAAATTTTTTTTGGTGGGGAGCTAAAAAGATTATATGCCCCAATATTTCCCATGTGAATTGATCTGAAAAGGAAACTATGCCATTAAAAAGTGAACAAGAAACAGATCAAGTGCAATCACTATTTAAATCTATTGAAAAATGTAAAATCTGTATAGCAATCTCTGTGACAGATTAAATTTAAAAAGGAAAAAATAATGGCAGGGAACATGGCCCGCTGATTCCCTGCTGTGTTGTCAGTGTTTATTATTCTAATGGGTAAAAACAAGTACGAGGTCTTAGAAATTATGAGCTAACCAATTATAAAAAAAAAAATTACAGGGGGAATGTGAGAGAGAATCACCCTGAACATTGAAATGAGAATATTTATGAAAATGATATAGTATAGGAAACATAAGAATAATTTATGCAAAGGTATCACATATACAGTACAAAGCATAAAAGTATCACTTCATGAGCATTAGCTCATGTTTCTACACATCAAAGTCCTCACAAAATTTTTCTTGGTCTGGACCATTTTGATCCATGTCAACAGACATAACATCTTGTTTTTTCATGCTAATAGATACTTACTCTTCAGAGCTATGGTAAGACATTTGTCATGTTTATTTCAAAAATAGAATGATTTTGAAATGATATAAAACAAATGTGTTTTACTTTGCTTGCCTATAAATTCTTCTGGATATAGATTTATTCAAGTAATATCATGAATATCAGAATAATGACCACCCAAATATGTTTATGTCCTAATTACTGGAACCTGTGAATACCTTAGATTACATGGCAAAGAATTAACGTTGCAGGTGGAATTAAGTTGCTAATCAGCTGACCATGACTTTGAAACATTATCCTGGATTATTTGGGCCCCTAAAAGTGGAAAATTAAATCAGAAAATAGAACCAGAGAGACAGAGGCATGAGAAGTCCTTGGCCTGACATTGCTGGCTTTGTGGATGAAGGGAGCAGGGCATGAGCTAAGAGATGTGGGTGGCCTCTAGTTGCTAAAAAGAACAACAAAAAAATATGTCCTAGGGTCCCTAGAAGGAAACATAGCTCTGCCAACGCTCTGATTTTAGACACTATCCATTTCAGAGTTTGGAACTACAGAATTATAGGATCATAAGTGTGTGTGGTCTTAAGCTGCCACATTTGTGATATCTTTTAATATATTTTATTGATTATACTATAATAGTTATCTAAATTTTTCCCCTTTTCCCTCTTCCACCCAGTACCCCTTATTTCCTCCATCAATCTACCTGCCTAGTTCATGTCCATTGGCCATGTGTGTAAGTTCTTTGGCTATTCCATTTCCTATCCTATTCTTAACATCCCTCTCACTATTCCATACCTACCACTTTGTACTTCTTCTTTTTTTTTTAAGATTTTATTTTTTTATTTTCAGAGAAAGGGGGGGAGAAAGGGAGAGAAACATCAATGTGTGGTTGCCTCGCGTGTATCCTCAACTAGGTACATGGCCCGCAGCCCAGGCCTGTGCCCTGACTGGGAATCAAACCAGTGACCCTTTGGTTTGCAGACCAGCACTCAGTCCACTGAGCCACACCAGCCAGGGCCCAGCTTGTGCTTCTTAATCACTGCAGAACAATAATTTCTGTTATTCTCATTTTTAAAATATAGAAAGTTAATTCCCATTTTTATTATGTGAATACCAGTAAAGAATAACTTCTTTAGAGGTCCCAAGTTGCCTACTTTGAAGGGGACTGAGGTGTCATTGTCCTATGTTCAGTGTTTCTTGTATCTTATATCTTCTTCAATAAAGGTCTCTTTTTCATATTACACAACTGGATATCTTCTGGACAGAACTCATATATTGAAGATTTTATGTAGACAGGGCACTTGGTGAATTCAATGACTATTGTAAATGCTGAGCCACAGCATCTCTTTCAATACGCAGTGTAGCTGCAGATCTTTTCTGTTCTGTCAAAATGACCACAATTGCCACAGACAGCAAGAAGTTCAAAAAGGTTGACCTCTGGTATAGGTAGGTTCATGTCCTCTTTATACCTAGAAGCTGGGAAGCTTAATCTCAATTTGAAGGAAAGCAAGTTAATGCTTTCTTAGTCCTAATATGACATTCCAACTATTTTTACTGTGGTTTACGTAAGTACTATTTTAATATGGAAAAGACAGAAGTTGTAGAAAGAGAGAAGACCTATTCCAGATAATAGATTCTCAACTGATGTGTATTTTATATGCGTGGTAAAGTCAGAATCACTGATAGTGAGTGGTAGAATTGACTGTGTGAGTGACTGTAATTAATTACCTCCTCTATCCACTCCCTTCTTCCTAAAAATCTGTAGGCCCCTCTCACTCTAACACTGGGTTTGGCCATGTGGTTAATTTTGTTCAATGGGGTGTTAGCATACATGACAGCAGCTTAAAACTACATGTGTACTTCTGCATTGATTTTTGCAAAGTTTGGCCTGCTTTCACTTGCTCCTCTCCACAGCTATTAGGACATGGCTGGCCTAGCACAAGACACACACAACTGACTGGACTTTCCTCAGCCCTCCCACCCAGGGCCATTCTAAATAATCTGACAGCCAGTTTACTGTCGAACATATGAAAATACATTGAAAGGACCTGAAAGGAGATGGACGTAGACAGTAGATTTCATGGAACCTGAGTTGATATGCCCCACTCTCCCATTCACACCCTAAAGTGTTATACTATAGTTTCTGACTTTTAGACAGAATCTCTGATTATTTATAATAAAGGTTAACTTCTTTTCTTGATCACTGTTCTCATGTGCTCCTCTGACTCTTTTATGCCCTGAAAGGCAAAAATTCAAAATTCACTAAAGTATGAAGCAAGATAAGCTAGGAAGAGCTTTCCCAAGAGAAAGCCATGTCCTACAACAAAAAGAGAAGAGTGCAAGTCCCCTCTTACTAGAGATGGGGCATCATATTCTGTAGGCTTACTCCTGACTGCTACTGCCGGCAAGACAGTTATGGTGCATCTTTTTATCTAGGCTTCTTGTTTCCAGGTCCTCGTCATTACCAGCGTCGATGCTGGTTTGGAGTAGCTGCCATTGAGTGTACCTCACAGCTATACCTAGGTGCGTAACATCAGTGTGAAGTTGTAAACTCAATCTTTATGAATATCTGCAGTGCCCAAACTTGACCATGAGCTCTTCAGGGAGAGGAAATAATTCACCTCCTTTATCCATAATAAGCTGTGTGGAATGCTGGAATGCCATTCCTGAACACCCCATTTCAAAGAAGAAGAGGAACATCAACCTGAAAAGCAGCACAGAACATTATTTGAACATTATTTCTTTAACACATATAAATAATTATAAGGTGAAAAGAAGTTTTCACTCTCAAAGGGAAGGTGACATATGACTAACAAATGCCACAGCAGCGTGTGCGAATGTCAAGACATCACTCTAGAACTTTGACCTATTTTCTCCACCTTTTGCATTTATCACTTCTTTAGAGATTTATAGTCTCTGAATTTCAGATTTTGGAAGTGTAGTGGCTATAACCATGAATAAAATATACTGGTGTACAAGTTATTAATCTCTCCTGCTACTCTGGCACTTGTGTGAGGTCTAGCTGGATGTAGATGATAGCATATTCATTCCGTACTGCTTCTATTTAAAACCCTTTGTCACAAATTTTAAAAATAAGATTTCAGGTTTGTTTGGATACATGATCTGGAATTTTAGTGAGTTCATTTTTTCCCTCAGTTATCTGAAAGATTGCAAGGGGTAATGAGAAATGTTCACTCTTGGAGAAAAAATGTTTTTTAAATTTAAAATGTTTATACACTGGTGATCATCTGAGATGGGAAAAAGGATTAGCCTCAAATGTAACAAAATTAAATAGTAGACATTAAGTTAATTTTAATATATGGTAGATGGGGAGATATAAATTCTAAATTATTTTAGGTGTAGTGCCTAAAACATAACATGTTCAGAGTTTGCCAGTAAGATTAAATTTTAATAATGTTTCTTTATAAATATGCTAGAGTCAAACTAATTTAGATTCTGGTACTATCACAAAAATAGTCTCAAATTTTCAATTTATTTTTACTTATTGTCAGTTATGAACTGCATATATGAATGTCTCCATTCCAAGAGCTTTTTTATTATGTAAAGATAAAGATACAATTGTAGGACAAGATAAATACAGAATTATATGTAAATTTCTTGCATATTTTGAAAATATGATATATACCTAATGGAGTTTTGGAAATTTGACTTAAAATTATCTTCCTAAAATACTGTTTCTTCATGCATTTTTCTAATTTAAATATCTTCAATTTTGGTAAATGAAGTAGCATCTGAATAAAATAAAATCTATAGAAATGCATGAGAGTTCATGAAAATATTGATATGTATTATTTCTCATGTTACAAGTAAAATCTATTTGTCAGTGAGTACTTTCAATTCTATGACTGTGTATTTTTTTAAAACTGGAGTTGGCTGGTTTATTTTCATCCCTCTTGAAAAAGCTTCTGAGCAGATTTTCAAATCAGCCTTTGGAGTAATCCTGCTAAGTTTATTAATAAAACTGAAGCCATCCTATCAAAGTATTTTCCATTTTATTGTTGCTTTTGTTTAGAAGGCAGTTAAAATCGCAAATGCCGTTATGAGAAAATACCCATATCGTGGACTTAAAACAACAAGAACAACAGAATGCTCATCTTCCACTACGTAATACTCACCGGTTCTACTATCTCTTATTTTTAAATTCATTCTCCTATGCTCTATTTTATGATGTGAGACTGGGGCTCTGCAAACCACATCCCTCCCTGCCAGTTGTTAGGTGCAGGCCGAAGGGGCAGTGAGGAGAACTTGGATGTCTACAGGAAGAAGGGACTTGGTCTTTTCTGTTTGCTTCATTTGCTGGTAGCATCACCGGAGACATGCTTCTTCAACAACTGGGTATTTATTACAGTGGAAGCAGTTAATTTCAACCTGGGATTTTCCCTGTTCTTCTACAACCTGTCTTATTATACCCCTTTAACAGCTACAAGCCAACCAGCTTCATCTCCTCTTCAGAGGCCTGGCTGAATTCCCAGCTCCACAGGCCTCTTACTTGGCCTTGAAATTCTAGCACGGGTGTTGGAGCACCAGCTGAGCAACGCCCATCCTGCGAGAGGGAGGTCCCAGTCCCTGTTTTGCCTGGCTCCTCCTCCAAACTCTAATAAGCCAAGCCTCGTCCCTCTTTTTCTTCAGCCCTGCTGCCCGAAGTTACTACCACTGTAATCCAACTATGCACTCTATTTTTTCTTTTCAGCTCTCCAATACCTAGTTAATGATTTTAAAGTTAAAATTTCAGGCCCTGGCTGGTGTGGCTGAGTGGATTGAGCACTGGCCTGTGAACCAAAGGGTCTCCGTTGGATTCCCAGTCAGGGCATATGCCTGGCTTGCAGCCCAGGTCCCCAGTAGGGGGCATGAGAGAGGCAACCCCACACTGATGTTTCTCTCCCTCTCTCTCTCTTCCCTTCCCTCTAAAAATAAATCAATAAAATCTTTTAAAAAATAGATTAAAATTTCAGTTATAATTGGAGTGAATTCTATTTCCTGAACTCACTGGAAGTTGCAGAAACAAGAAACACTTCCCAGTCAGTCTATTAACTTTCGTTCTAAGATTAAAACTTTAATCTTAAAGTATGTATTTACCTCAGTTTCTAGAACATTTTTACAAATACAAGTATCATGTGAGTGTTGAGGAAGTACCAACACAGAATAAATTAAAGAACAGGAATTAAAGTGTAATGAACTGTTTCTGTATGCTCGGCCCTGTGTTCTAGATGTTTCCTTAATATATTATCATACTTAGGGGTGAAAAAGATTACTCAGAGATTATAGACAAAAGGATTTTAAAGGCTGAATTCTTCCTAATCTCAGGAGTCCATAATATAGCTAAAAATATTGCTTAATCTTCAGTACAAGCAGAAATTCAATAATACTAGCAATAATTACAAAAATATTACTAGCTACCACATATTGAGCAGTTATTTCTTTGTAGGCATTTTATTAAGTACTTTGCATACCTTATTTTATTAATCGTCAAAAACCACTTAAGATAATAAGAAACATTGTTATCACTCTTTTCACAGGAGATAAGATATGTGAAATAATTTAGAGATGATCACACATTAATTGACTGAGGCAGGATGGGAATCCGGGTTTTTTATTTTTTCTTCCCCCTTGCTGTTTTTTTTTTAAGAGCATAGTCTATGTTTTTGAAAATTATATTTCAATTTACTTTTAAATTACATGGCTCAGGATAAATGGCTTTTTACTTAGTTTTCAAAAACATTTGTGTTTATTGTACAATCTATTATCAGTAGCTTCACTCATTCTGGGAAAATGGCCAGCCTCTCTGGCAGATGGTCCATTAGTCGCCCTGTTTATCTTAATTTGGACCTGTTTTTAGTTTCTCGATTTTGCCTGATTCAAAGCCTCCTTCTCGTTTTCTAAAGCTGATATACAGGCAACTATTCTGAAGAATCTTACATTCAGAGAACTCAGCAGCTGTCAAGTGTAGCTACAGTCTTCTGTGTGATCCAACCAAAGAACTAAACTGGAGACATGCATTTATATTTTAGGTCTGAGGGTCTAGCAGGTTACAGACTGAAAACTAAGTTATTAGCATTTCTGCACTGTGTGAGAAGTGAGAAACCTAGTGCTCATGTAAGTCTTTCAATGATAAATCATATTAAAATCAATATAACTGAAGGTGCCCAAGCTAGGTTTTATAATTTTCCTTAGCATAGATTTGCTCGTGAATCTACTAAACATATGAGGTCTGTCTGGAAAAAGTCCAGCCAATGTTAATATAATAAGAATGGTTTCCATGACGTTGACATAACCTGGCAGCCAAGGAGAATGGACTGGAACACACGTGCATGAACAATGACGACTTCACTGTACTAGTCAGTGGGGGAAGTAGACACCTTTGAGTGAGCATTGTACTGTGTGGCTGTCACATTCAAAATGACTGAGCAAGTAGAACACAAGTCTGTGTCACATTTTGCGATAAGTTTGAACATCCCTCCACGGAAACTATTCAGATGATTCATAAGGCTGCAACTATGTGCTACTGGTGACTGGCAGCTCCATCATGACAATGTGCCTACTCACGCATCATGTCTCATACAGAGTTTTTTGGCAAAACATCAAATCACCTAGATGACTCAGCTCCCCTACAGCCCAGATTTGGATCTCTGTGAATTTTGGCTTTTCCCAGAACTAAAATCATATTTGAAAGGGAAGAGATTTCAGACTCTCAATGAGATTCAGGAAAATGCAATGGGGCAGCTGATTGTGACTGGGAGAACTGTGTGAAGTCCAAAGGTGCCTACTTTGAAGGGCTGAGGCATCATCGTCCTATGACAATGTTCCTTGTATTGTGTATCTTCTTCAATAAAGTTCTTTATTTTTCTTATTACATGGCTGGATATCTTTAGTACAGACTTCATATTTTATCAATTAACATTAATTAAATAACTATAGGTGCAGAGTATTTTAAGGAATCAAAATATGCCACCCCAAAATATGCCACTTTGGCATTAGGATAATTTTGAGCTGAAGACAATTGAGAAACAGCAGATACCAAAAAATCTCTCCACTTTCTCATCCTATTTGCCTAAGAGGAGACTAGACTCTTAGTCACCTGAAAATTCTACACTTTTATCAACCCAGACACAGCCCTTACTTACTTTCCATTTGTTTCTTCTTCTTTAGTTTCCCACAGTCTCCCACCCCTAACCACTTAAACCCTGTTTCCTTTGCCTTGTCACTTTTCTACAAATTTGTTGATTAAGATACTCTATAAATTTTATATAAATTTGTTGTTAAGATACTGTACAATCCCATATTCTAATCATCCCCTTGAGAGCCTCCTCACACTGAGTTTCCCCCATGTGCATTCATGTTGCATATGCTAATCAACTTTGCTTTTTTCTCATTAATTTATCTTTTGTTAGTTTTGTTAGTTTTAATTTTCAGGGCCCTAGCTGGAGAATCCAGGAGAGTGGAGGAAAAAGCCTCCACCCCCATACCAGTAAAAGTGTTTAGTTACATAAAAAAAGCTTGGGTGCATATTGTCTTCTGCCTGGTTATAGAGGAATAGGTCTGACCATGGATGTCAGACATACTGTGTACAGTGAAAAGTATTATCGTTTCGCACTATTTGCTAAAATGCTAAATTGTCTTTGGTAATGATCACAGAATACTCCTAATGGAAAAAAAAAGTATTTTTCAGAATTTTTTGGATATTTTTTGGCTAATAGAACAGGTAACATAACCAGGATAAAAAAATTAATTGACCTTTCTTGGAAAAAAAAGAAGTCACAAGTTATTATTTTTGAAAAAACCCAAAAACTAGTAATTAGTAAAAAAAAATGATAATGTCATTCCCCTGTATGGACACATTATCCACAAGCAATTCAGATAAGGACTACTTCTGGGCAGGAAGATAAAGCAGGTGTTGCTCTGCATGGAGCATATTACCTTGATGTCTTACTCTAGCCCTGGAAAAAGTAGGGAAAAAATTGTCAGAGAACCAGGAAACAGAGGTCAGGAAGTTTCAAGGGTCAGTGGGATGAGTGATATTTGAAGAATACAGTAAAAAGATCTGGAGAAGAAAAATTTCCTGGACACCTTTCACACTGTTGTCATCAGGGTAGAAAAGGGAACTACAAGCTCTCCGACTCCAAGTTTCAAGTACGTGGTTTTATGGATGATTGTGCCCTGCTTTTCATCATTTTCACAAGGTTCAGTATAAGAGGAAATGGACTTTTATTGGAGCCAACAAGGCCTGAGTTTTCATCTGATACAGAATGAATTGATAGCAGGTATTAAAACTTGATCTATGTTGCCAGCAACATTGTGTAACTAAGTATAGCACATGTGGTAGAGAAATTTAGCAAAAGAAAAATTACTTTAGATTGGAACAAACAAGGAAGACTTTTTATGGGCCATAGGATATGATCTGAATTGTGCAATAAATGATTATCTGAGAATATCACTGTAATCAAAATAATCATGGGATACTAAAATATAAGAAAATATTGAGACAGTGTACTAACATTTATCATTTTTCACTTCTTAGTAACTCTGAATGGTTTTTATATACCAGGCACTGTTCTAAATTCTTTACTTTTTTAAACTCATTTAGTTCTCACAATAATACTATGAGGATAGTCAGGTCCTCATCACTTTGAAAATGAGAAAACTTAAGCACAGAGGAGATAGTTAATGACTAGGTCATTTGGCTGCTACATCACGGAAGTGAGCGTGGAATCCTGCTGCTCAGGTTTTAGAGGAGAGACCTTAACCATGTGCTCTCATCCCCCAAAACACATGTACTGACATCCACATACCACCTTAGACATGCCAACATCCAGAATTTAGGTTTTGCTCCATGATGATTTCCAATTTGAAAATACCTTTGGCATCCAATAACTATGCTCATTTTAAATATTGAAATGTATACAGTGGTTTGGTTTTTCTTTCGCGTCTCTTTGTGAAAGGCCTTCAGAGATTAAAGAAGCAGCTCAACCTGAATGAAAACTATTATTCTTACAGCTCGAGTAGTGAAATTATGAGGACAAATGAAGTGACATAAACATCGTTTTCTCTTTTACCACTTTCCTTCTTCCCATTTATACATGGGTTATTTTGGCTTTCATTATATAGGTACAGTTTTTTTGGACAACTTAAACTTTCTTTGTTTTATTTATTTTTAAAATATGAGCAAATAACTTCTATGGTCATTTATCTTTCAATCTGCCATCTAAACAAAAGCATATTTAACCTCTTGGTGTCCAGTTAATATTTAGTACTCAGAAGAAAAAAATGATGCTAGAATTGCCTTTATTGCATCAAAGTGTAACAAATGGATGCATAGAGGGAGACAGCATTCTTTGACTCCTTGGCTACTGATACGCTCTATATTTGGCTTCCCTTGTGGTAACGACTGCCTTGACTGTGTGTTTCAACGTGGTTATCTGATTTCGCCTTCAAGTACTATGATTAGTTTTTCACTGCAGGCCTAATCGAATGGAGCTTTCAAGAAACCCTTCAGATCATTCTTTCTTTCTTTGTCTTGAATTCACAATTATAAATTCCATTCAAAAGGAAAGTGTTGCTCCAAATGTATAGTACAGCATCCCTGGAATCTAGAAGGTTAGTGGTGAATTTGTAGAACAGACAATTTACAGCAACACAAGCAGTCACGCACGTGCATGAGATACCCCAATACACCTCTCAGTCTACTCCAAAAAAGTACCTTTCTTACTAAGATCTTCCTTTTGGAATCACCTCTTTGTCATTTTGGGTAGCGTCTTTAAAAAGTAAAACACTCACTTAACTCTTCATCCCAGTTAGATTGTAAAATTCTCTAGTGGAAAATTAGGTAGTTGGAGAGTGCATTGACTTGTGCAGATAAAAAGCACCCTAATAGTCTGAAGAGTTAATATGCTCCAACACCCTCCTGATGCCAATTGGTACCAGGATGCCCCATTGACCCAAAACAGTCCATGCTTAAGTGCGTCTTTTAACACCTAGTGTGGGAAGGAGTAATTTAGCAACTGAAGAAAATTTAAATTACAAACCGTTTCCTTGTCTAAATCATCCTCAGGGGGAAAAGGACAATTTTGAAAGCTGCATTAACTCAGTAGGAAAACTTACATAGTAATCCTCTAATGGGCTGAAGGAGTTAATGCTCAAGTTTCTGCTAAAGTTGAGTCACTTTCTTTAGGGTAAAGAACCTAATAGTGGTTTTTACTTGTAGGTCAAAATACACAAGGACAGTCAGTATGAGTCGGTGAGGAGGCACCGGATAATAAGGATACATGATGAGAAAAATAATAGTTTCTTCCAGCACTGTCATCAAGGCTGAAGTTCTTTAAATTACCAAGATATGACAGCTTAAACATGTTGGTATGCTGAAGACTTTTAAATTCAGACCTAGAATAATTTAACACTGAAGAGCAAAGAACAAGTTTTCCCAGTTTGAAATACGTAAAAATGAAACTAGTAGCTCTGTAGGTACTACAGCTTATTAAAGATGCAAATTAAAAATATCAAAAAGCATGGAGATTTGCTTAACCTTTTACCAAGTGTAAATCTTTAATCTGGTCTTAACATGAAATTTGTTGATTTAAGTTGAATAACACTAAACTTGTGAGGTATTAACAGTGCCTTTAGTGGTCAAGTATTGCATTTTAGAATTGATAGAAAAAGGTTAATTTGAAGTCCAGTCAGGAAACCATATTATATTGCACAATATATATCTGCTTTGGTGAAGAACTGACAAATTGCAAATGCCTCAGAGGAAAAATTCCACTGAATTAAAAGCAAAAGATTAATGTACTTGGAAATGAATTTGCATTCAACTGTAAAACAATGCCATTATGCCATCTTTTTCTTTCTATTTTTTTAAATGTAACCAGTCATTTCTGAGGTTCCTGTTACTAAATTAGAAGGTTATATAATGCAAAATGAAATTGGGGACACTTGGATTAAAACAGAAATTCGTTAGAAAGTTTTATTTATAAACACTAGCTCTCACATGGTATTTTATTGTTGGGTTACTTGGGAACTTTTTTTTTCATTTTACAATAAACTTAAATTAGCCATGCTACATTAAACATTTAAAATATACCATGCAGGAATACAGCCACTGCTATAGCCTTTAGAAGATGATTTAATTTAGCAATTTTAGAGGTAGCATTAATAAAAACAATATAATATCCAAATGACAAGAAAATAAGGCAGTCCTTCATACTTGTACAGGGCATTCCTTTCATCTTCTCTAAAAATTAGACTCACAAAACATGTCATAATTACTCGGAATAGACTGCAGTATCAGGAAGAATACTTGAAAATCACTTTATCACATGCCAATCACAGTGTATCTCTGACAATGTAAATTAGTCGCTACTAAAAATAAGGGATGATGATTAATTACCTTAGAGAATACCTTCTAGAATTACCCGTCACTGGAACCAGATTTCTTACTGAAACATACTCTGCAATAATTTATATGCATGCTTTATCACTTCACCTAGTCTAAGACAATCTTTATGAACTAAAACTAAATAAAATATTTCTGTAGTGAGTTTTCAGGATGCTGAGTAAACAGATAAGTGAACAATCATGTTAACGAACATGTGGATATGTCAAATGTTAATTTTACCCAGATCTTGCACTATCTCACAGATGAGTGGTCAGGGAGGTTTAATATCATTGTAAATTAAGTATGACTTCAATCTTGAAACTCTAATATGATTTATTAGATTGGTTAAAATTACTTTTTAGATTTATGTTGTTGTTGCTTTGTTTATTTTTGGCATTCAAAGAGGACTCAGTTCTTCCAGTAAGATCACAATATATCCAATGGGTTAATGTATATATGTTCTAAAATAATATCTAGAACATGAAAGATTAATTTCCTGAAGATAACTCTAAAAATTTAAATAGGTTTTGCATCTTGATAATTGAGTTATTATTTACTGTTATCATCAGATAAAATATTCTATATTTTGATGATTCTGAACATGATTCAATGATGTTTTCCAATGCTTAGTACATTTAAATTATGAACATTTTGTTTCTATAGATTTACATAATTGTTTACTGTTTATAGTAATAAAGAATTCTGGTAATAAAAAATGTTGCTTTTTGAAATCTCTCCAAAGAACAATGAACAAATTTTTGTATAAAATGCTCTTCTATCTGGAAATTATTTAGCTCCTAATAATGGCAATAGACTCAAACTATGGTTTAAATAGTTTTACTCCTTCAGCTATCCCCATTTGTTTTCACATAGCAACTACAGCAATTATTTTTTATAATATATCAGATTATTTTTCTTCACCAATCAAAACTTTTTAAAACCACCTCTGAGTCACTTTATAATGTACCAAAAACTTCCTAATATAGACTCAATGGCCTAGAATGATCTTTCCCCATGCCTACTTCTTTTTAAAAAATATTTTATTTATTTATTTTTTTAGAGAGAGAGGAAAGGAGGGAGAGAGGGAGAGAAACATCGATGTGTGAGAGATATGTCAACTGGTTGCCTCTCACATGCCCCAGCTGGGAACCTGGCCTGCAACCAAGGCATGTGCCCTGACTGGGAATCGAACTGGTGATCTTTTGGTTCTCAAGCCGGCACTCAATCCACTGAGCCACACCAGCCAGGTCCCATGCCTACTTCTTATATTTTGTTTTTGGCACTATCTCCCCTAAAGCCATATAGGTTTATAATATTTACAAAATGCCAGGCCTTATAGGATATTTAGATACACTATTTATTTCCTCTGCTTGATTTCTGAATTCTCTTCCAATATCCCTCCACTCTTGGTCTATATAATTAAGACTTACCCACAGGCCTCTCTTCATTTTCTAATATCCCGACCCATACCACCATCACCACAGTCGCTAAAATCTTTCTGTTATATTCTACCACCAAACTTTTTCTATGGTAAGACAGAAAACTACACGGTGTATTTTTCCTTTATCAAACATAGAAATGTATTCAGCATTTATATTTATGTAGGTCTTTATTATGTGTATCATGTTTTTAATACATTTATCACCCAATAAATATAATGAGAGTAGAGAACAGTAATATGAAAGATAAAAGACATGCATAAAACCTTGAATATTACTCACCCAAGTAGAAATAGACAATCTGAATAACCTTACATCTATTAAAGAAATTAAATCAATTATTAATAACCTTTCAAAACATAAAATACCAGGTAGAGATGAGTTCACTTGTGAAATCTACCAAACATTTAAGAAAGAAATTATAACAATTGCCTACAGTGTCTTTCAGAAGATAGAAACAGAGGGAATATTTCCTAACTCATCATATGAGGCCAGCGTTACCTTAATACCAAAACCAGATAAAGTCATTACAAAAAAAGAGAACTACAAACCAATCTCTCATAAACGCAGAGGCAAAAATTCTCAACAAAATTTTAGCAAATCAAGCCCAACAATATGTAGAAATAATTACACATGACAAGCAAGTGGAATTTATGCCAGGTATGCAAGGCTGGTTCAACATTTGAAAGCCTGTTAATGTTATCCCTCATATCAACTGGCCGAAGAATAAAAATCACATATCAATGACTGCAAAAAAGCATTTGAAAAAAACCTAACACCCATTAATGATATAAACTCCATGCAAACTAGGACTAGATGGAAACTTTCTCAACTTGATAAAGAATATCTACAAAGTACCTACAGCTAACATCACAGTTAATGGTGAGAAACTTAAAGCTTCCCATTAAATTGACAAAACCTGAAAACAATTGACAAAACTTGAAAACAATTGAAATGTTCTTTAATAGGTAAATGGAAAAACAAACTGTGGTGTAGCCATACAATAAAATATTATTCAGCACTAAAAAGAAATGAGCTATAAAGCCATAAAATGACAACGAAGAAGTTTAAATGAATATTACTAAGTGAAAGAAACCAATCTGAAAAAACTACATGCTGTGTGAGTCCAACTATATGACATTCTAAAACAGGTAAGAACAGTGGTTGCCTGGACTTAAGGACGGGGCAGTGATGACTAGAAGGAAGTTTGACAATTAGCCACTAAAATGGTGGATAATTGTCATTCTACATTTGCCCAAACCCATAGACTCTACACCAAGTGTGAACTCTAACGTAAGCTGTGGACTTTGGATGATAGCAATGAATGTATCATGACCATGTGCCAATATGGGTTCATCATATTACCAATATGTGCCAATATGGGTGAAATGGCAGATGTCAATAGTGATGGGGACTGTGCATGTGGTGGGGCAGGCTGTACATGGGAATCTTGTGTTTTCTGGTCAGTCTTGCTAAGATCCAAAAAGTGCTCTAAAAATAAAGTTTATTAATTTTTAAAATTTACGCATAATTTGGTCTTATTGTAAGAAGAACTTTGTTGTTTTTTGTTAAACAAATGTTTTTATTTAAAAAGAGGAGCATGGGAGTACATCAGCAAGATTCTCCCCAATTTGCAATATACATAAATACAAAAATAAGATAGACAATAATACTTGAATTCAATTACTGAAGCAGGTACTGAAAACAGGGCAGTTCAAGTGGATGTAAACATGATGACAACATTGATGAAATAAGATACATCAATAAAATTATAGAAACATAATTAGGTAGTTAATCCTCCATCAAGAAGTTTATCCTTAAAAATAAACCTTCATAGTTTAATATGAAAAATAAAGTGATGAACTAAATAATCTCCAAGAACTCCTCAAACTTTCCCTAAAATTATAAAATCTGTTTCCAATGCTATGAAGTATAATAGAAATATAAGACTCAAAGCATAAGATAATATGGAAGAATTGTGTTCAGAATAAAGTTTCTAAATAAAATAAGATGTGTGAAGACTAGGTCAAAAGAAAGAGAGAGAGAGATAGACATAGAAGAAAAGAGGAAAATAATGCCCTTAAACAATGAGAAATGGAAAGGCAGATTGAGACAAGGCACAAAGAGAAAAGGGACAGAAGAAAAATTAAAGAACAGTTTTGTTAAAGGTCAATTTAACCTTCACATCAAAGTTTAACTCAATTTCCCGGATACATTTTGAGGTTAGTAATGTCTTATTAACTAAGTTTCCTCTGACTGCAGCTAGAATCTAAATGTGATTCTTACCAGTGCTGAGCACAAAAAGGTGTGCAACTGGATCACAGGCCTTTGAAGATTTACAGTCACATTCAGCAAGCAATTGCCACAGTAATCTCATCAGATTTGGAGGACAAGGGCACACCTCAATAAAGCCTAGTGTGTCTGGTACATTAGAGCCTTTGATATGCCATGAGGAAGCCTCTAATTTGTAACACTTCCCCCTTCATTCACAGCACAGCAGGATAGAAATTTTTAGGATAGCAACTATGATTTATAAAAAGGAGTCCTAGCCTGAAAATTCTAACTTCAAGTCCAACTTAGCTTCTTATTAGCCATGTAAATTTTTAAATTCATTTTATTTTATTGTAGAAAGAATACTCCACATGAGCTCTACCCTCTTAACAAAATTTTTTAGTGTACAATACGTTATTGTTGACAATGGATGCAATGTTGTGCAGCAGATCTCTAGAGTTTATCATCTTGTTTGATTGAAGCTTTATTGCCATTGATTAGTAACTCTGCATTTGCCTTTTCTTCTAGTCATTGGTAACCACCCAATCACTCTGCTTCTGTAAATTTGACTATTTTAGACACCTCATATAAGTGGAATCATGCAATATTTGCCTTTCTGTGGTTGGGTTATTTCGCTTTGCATAATCCCCTTAAGGTTAATCCCTGTTGCTTCATATTGAAGAAATTCTTTGTTTTTTTTTAAGCCTGAATAGTCTATTTCATATGTATATACCAGTTTCCTTATCCATTCATTTGTTGATGGACATTTAGGGGTTTGTTTGTTTGTTTGTTTGTTTGTTTTTACATCTTGACTATTGTGAATAATTCTACAACAAACAGAAATTCTAAAATCTCCTTGAGATGCTAATTTAAATTCTTTTGAATAAATATCCAGGAGTGGCTACCTAGGTCATACAGTAGTTCTATTTTTAATTTTATGAGGAGCCCATACTGTTTTCCACAGTGGCTGCACCATTTTGCATTCTTACCAACATTTTGTAAGGGTTCCTATTTCTCTACTTCCTTGTTATCTTTAAAAAAAAATAATAGTTATTCTGACAGGTATGAGATAATATTTCATTGTGACTTTGATTTGCACTGTCTTCATGATTAGTACTGATGAGCATTTCTTCTTGTATCTGTTGGCTTTTTGTAGGTCTTGTTTAGAGCAATGTCTACTCAAGTCCTTAGCGCATTTATGACAAGAGAGTCAATCTAAGAGGAAAATGTAACAATTAGAAATACACGTGACTTAATGCTGTGGGACCTACATATATAAAACAAACATTGACAGAACTGAAGGGAGAAATAGAGGGCAACACAATAATAGCAGGGCACTTCAATACCCACTTTAAATAGTGGATAGAACATTCAGGCAGAATATCGTAAGAAAACAGGATATAAAGAGAAAAATATGCTGTTAATCAAATGGACCTATTAAACATATACAGAACCTTCTGCCCAACAGCAGCAGAATACATTCTTCTCAAATATACTGGCATTTTTCTTTAGGATAGATTACACATTTTTGTGACATAGGTCACAAAACAACCCTAAACAAATTTGAAAAGACTGAAATCATACCAAATGTCTTTTCTAATAATAATGAAATGAAACTAGAAGTCAATAGCAGGAGGAAAACTGGAGAATTCACAAAGAAATGGAAATTAAGGCATGCAACTTCTCTTGAGTCACTGAGCTTCCACAAACCTGATTCTTTATTTGTGGAAAATAGTTATATCATATTTGATTATATAAGGACTTTGAAAGGATAATGAGTATGATAGCACTCTTCAAGGTAGGTTTACTTCATCAGTCATTTCAATTTTTCAGGAGCTAATAGCTATGTCCATTTTATTCAGTATGAAGAGTATCCCACCAAGAAAAATAAGAATTAATATTAAAGTTTTTTTTTTCTTTTTTGGTCTTCCTGGGGTGCTTGTTACAAACCTCACATGCATCAGTACATTTTTTTCTCACAAGAATTCAATGATGTCTGTTCTACTGCTACCTTCAGTTTACTAAAGAGAGGAAATGGGAATTTTATAAATGAAAACCTGAGGCACAGGCGGTTTACGTGATAATATGCCCAAGGTAACAATACTAGTAGGAGTGATGTCATCAGTATTTCTCTGAGTTAGTCCAACTCCACAGATTCTTTACTTACCTGCAGTTCTACATTGTATCCCTCTATATTCCCAGGAGAAAATTTATTGTGTTTCTTCTTTCAAGAAATTCTCCTTGAATTTGGTCGTTCTCCTAATCTCTTCTCTTAAAATGTGGAATATGCTAAAATATATACTCAAAAGACAAAATTCTGCTCTCTTATGGTTAAATTAGTTTAGGGTATAAAATGACTTACGTGAATGAAATGGAGCTACTGAGAACGAATTTAACACCTGGGCCATTTGTCCCAGAATATATACATGTTATGACAGTCACCCAATTTTAGTCCTTTCTTGGTAAGCTCATTTTCATAAGAGGACACTGTTTTAGTAATGCATAGACTTAGACTATCATGAGCATGATTGTGCCAGAGACTTCTAAATTCAGTAATATCTAAAGCAAAACAACTCTAACTTTATTTCTTCAGCTGAAATCTCCATTCTTTAACAGCAAATAAATCCTGAGGCCAGCCTATAGAAACATAGTAATCATGTACATCTACATATGAATGAGTTTCTTTAGATCCTCCGATGACAGCAGATTTTGAATGTGAGATAAGCAGAGTAACCTCTGGGTGATAGGCCCTGAGGGAGATGGTGAAAAACGTATCATTAATGTGATAAATTCTATGAGAGGGGAGGCTGGTGACAGCAACAATAGACAGTGTCTGCACTGCAGTTTTACTGGTGGCTGCTTTGTCCTCCCTGCTTTCTTATTCCCACCAGGAGATGACAGGTTCAATGGAAACGGAAGTGTTTTAGAAAAATTCTAAAATAAACCTCAAATACTTGTTTAGAGAATTCCAGTGATTTAAGTAAGATGTAACAATAGATGAAAACCTGACTGTTAAAAATGGTATCAATTCCCCTACAAGAACTGTTTAAAAAAGACTACTTTTATCTCAGGAAGGTACATTCTCAAATCGGAGTCTTTAAATCAGGCTTGTCAAATTCTGGTTTACCAGTTCAGTTCCAAAGGCGAGATAATGTGATGCAGAAATAATTCGATTTAGTTTCAAGATGAATCCCTTCACTTCCACTAATTGATTTAGAAGCTTTGGTAGTTCCTTATATTTATGTAATGATATTAATGAAGGTTTATTTTGTTCTATATCCTTAGGCTGACTGAAAAATTTATTTATTTTTTCTATTTCATCTGCATTTCATATTTTAGCCCATAATTTGAGGTTACTTTCTGGCCATACTGCAAGTCCAATTGGGTAATTTTGATAATTTGCCAAATCTGAACATATTACTTATCTTGTTTCTTCTATATAACTCAACTAGGCATTCAGGAAAACTATCTCAAAATTGCCTCTCCTCAAAAGCTCTACAATTTGTAGCAAATGCTTTGTCAATTTTATAACTTCTGGAAGGTGAAATGAGCACTGACATAATGGTGGCAAGATAAAAACTACTGGAAAAACCTCCTTACTGTGTCATTCCTTTCATAATAGCATCAATTCTAGTTATGCACAATATAATTATATTCACAGTAAATTGTTAATATTTTTTATCTCCAGTGCAATCTTATCTAAGAGCTATTTATTATAGATGCTGTCCATTGTTTTATAACATCGTTAAGCTGTTGGTCAAACACATGGAGTCAAACTTTGACAGGTGCCTGGACTTCTGTGGTGACCAATAAGTGATCTTCACAGCTGCTGAATGCCTACAGATAACAAAGGTAAATTTGAACAGTTTAACTGACACAATATCTTAAAATTGGTCTAAAAGGAGACTGTAACACCAATAAATAGTACTTACTCTAAAAAAATTCATAGCAGTATTATTTACCATAGCTGGGGACTGGAAAGAGCCCAAGTGCCCATTAGTAGATGAGTGGATGAAAGAGCTAGGGTACATTTACACAATGGAATACTATGCAGCTGTAAAACAGGAGGAACTCTTACCCTTTGTGACAGTATGGGTTGAGAATGCTAAGTGAAATAAGTCAGTCATAGAAAGAAATATACCATATGATCACATATAGAATCTTATGACCAAAACAAACTGACAAACAAAATAAAACCAGAGGCATGGACGCATGGAACAGACTGACAGATCTCAGAGGGGAGGGGTTGGAGGGGGCTACAGGAGATTAGTCAAAGAACCTATATGCATATATGTGTGACCCATGGAATATGGTGAAGGTCGGGAGGAGGGTACGGGTTGGGTGGAGGTGAACAAAGAGTAGGGGGAATGGGGGACAACTGTGATAGTGTCAACAATAAAAACATAATTTAAAAAAAAAGTGAACTTAGATAATGACATATCCATTCAAGTGAGAAATGCTATTTGATTTTCAACCATGAGTCAAGCAGTGTACTAAGCACTAAGGACAACTGACAGTTGGAGTCTTACACAAGCAGATAGACATTAAATAAAAGAAGCAAATAAAAAGTGTGTCTTAATGTTCTCAAATCTTTATTTATACATATTTCTTATGTGCTATGTGTGTGTTGCTATGTGTGTGTATGTATATGTGTATATATATATATAAATATATACATGTATTTTAAGCAATGTCATCTTGAACACAACTCTGTTATTTTTTGGCTAAGTAATTACAGCTTTTTGTTTTTTCTAAATTGTGTTTTAAGTATTTAAAATATATATGTAAAGCACATACATATTTTTTTAATTTACTACTGACAAATTATTGAGAAGAAGCTCTATGCTCTTTCTTACAATCATCTTTTTACTCCCGAATCTTGTTTTTTTATAGATATAAACTCACTCAATTTTTAAAATAAAAACTTTGAGCTGTAATCTACATGTAATAAATCATACATCATTTAAACATGAAAGCTAATGAGTATTGCCAAACTTATATCACCACCACAGTCAAAAGATAGAATATTTGTATCAACCCAAAGTATTATCTCATGTCCTTTTCAGTAAGTCTTCACAACACCAGTGTCAGGTAACTGCTGACCTGTTTTTTGGTCACTCCAGATTAGTTTTGTTGTTCCTAATATTACATACGGATGGAATCATCCACAGTGTACTGATTTGTGATTGGCATTTTCACTCCATATATTTTTTAGAGTTATCCATGTTATGTGTGTGACTAAGTGTTTCCTAAATGTTTTCAGGAAGTCAACAGAATTTGGATGTAATGCAATCTGTTTGTCCTTTTACTTTGATGTTCATTTGGAATGCTTTTGATTTCTGGCTATAATAAACAAAACTGACATAAATGTTTTTGTACAAATCTCGGTATATACATATTTTTGCATTTCCTTGGGAAAAATAACTAAAAGTAGAATTTGTGGATCGTATGTTAAGTGTATGTTTATCAGATATTGGCAGGTTATTTTTTAAAGTGGATGTACTCTACACTCCCATCAACAACTAATGAAAATGCCAACACTAGGTATTTTCAGTATTTTCATTTAAATGTTACAGCGGGTGTATAGCAATATTTCACTGTGTTTTCAATTTGCATTTTACTAATTTCTAATGACCTTTTGATATATCTTTTCAGTTACTTTGGGGCTATCTACATGTCTTACTTTGGAAAATATCTCCTCAACTAGTTTGTCTATTTTTGATAGAATTGCTCATCTTTATTTCTAACAGAGAAACAGATCTATCTATCTATCATCTATCTATCTATCTATCTATCTATCCATCTATCTATCTATCTATCTATCATCTATCTGTCTATACGGGCCCTATTGAAAAGAGAGTTCCTAAAAGCCTAAACAGAGTTTGGTCAAGGAGAGAATCTGTCAGTTCCCTACATGCCATCCCCCATAGGGAGAAGTGAAGAGGGCTGGGTAGCATCTACACACACAGTGGATTGCATTACAGGAGAAGGGGTCTGAATATTGGAGATTGAATCTTTTATAATGGAAGTTAGGGTGTCTATCCTTTTCTCTAGAGAAGAAATCTTCCTAAGTTAATGAAAAGTTCTTTCTAATTTTTGCAAATGACAAGTAAGAGTATAAATGTAGTGGGTTTCCTGGCAATAGAACCTCAGCAAAAAGGGAGAGGGCTGATCTGGGCTTGATTATCTTGCTTAGCCAATGCTGAAAGCAGCGGGAATCCAATTAGTATTAAAAGGTGTTGCCATCCCATGGCATGTAGTCATGAAATAGCAAAATAAATTATTGCTAATGGATATCTAGAATGAAGTGCCCATTAAAGGCAAAACTCTGGGGAACAAGTATCTGTTCCCATAGAGACTAGCGGGTACCAGAAATTTAAGGACGGTAGGTCAGAGTGGCCACCTCTAAAAGATAAACACAGCTTTGAAAACATTGTGGACTTAAACCTCGAGACATCATGTGTCTGTGCCAAAGTAGTCGTCTCTCTCTTGCAGCTAGAGAATTGATTAACCAAATTCCAAGCCCACAGTTTGTTGCTACTGATGGGGACATATCATAATACAAATACATAATATTAAAGAAAAAGGCATACACTGTAAAAGGGTGGGAAAGATTCTTAAAAATCACTGTCCTGTATTTGAAGGATTCAGAAGACTTGGTACAACCATATACTTCAGCTCATCCTCTTATCCCTTAGAAGTAGCCGTTTATTATCTAACTGATCAGGCCGTTCCTGCCTTTCTAGAAAATCCTTTTAAAACCTATGCTTAAGTGCCCACCTAAGAAACTTTGCTTTAATTGTTTTGGTCTGTGGCCTTGCTATTAATAATTTTTACAAGGTCCTCAGACAGTTGCAACGTGCAGCCAAGGTTGAGATTCACCGACTCAGAGAGAGTTGTTTAGTTGCTGTTGTTGTTGTTTTCATTGTTGTTGTTTTTTCCTTAATGAGCAAATTGGAACAGCTGGAAGTGGTTTTAATTGTCTCCCTGTTGATTGACTAAATCCTAGATTCACTTATGGCACAAAGTACATTAAGTTGAAATGCCAAACATTCCTTGATATTAGTAAAGGAAATGATACAAAAAGTATAGGAAATCAGAATTCTGAAGTGATTTTTAACACATATGACATTTACAACCATTTTTCAAAAAAATAACTTTCTGTAAGTCATTATATTTCCTCTTTATAAAAAGGATGATTTTAAATATTTTTTCAGAGGATTTTTGTGAGAATTAAAAATAGTTAGGTGTTAGCAATAATCATGCAGATTCTCATAATAACAAATCACAAGAGGGAATGTGAACAACTCTTTAGAAATACCCCAAGAAATTTTTTAAGGGAGGGGTATAATGACAGACTTAAGAAATGTGTTAGGCCAAGAATTTCCACAGGCTTGAAAGAAAATCCTAAGGTGTTAGAGGAAAGTAATAATACCTGCTAAGGTTATGGTCTGAACAATTATCATGATAGTAATAGAGACATATAGTAAACTAAAATTATGACCCACATCTGAATTTTAGTTTGTGCTAATCACTCATGTAGCCATTAGAGTAAAATAGATGGGCAGTCTAATCATGTTCTATGTTATTTATTTAAAAAAGATAAATAAATAAAATACAGAGATTAGTTACCGCTTTGAGCCACTGTGGCAGAGAACTATGCCTCCTTACTCAGTTCTCACTCCAGTTCACAGATACAGAATGATTTGAATGATGACAGCTTAGAGCAATTTACCAGTTTCACTGTGAACTATGGGAAGCAAATACTTCCATCTTTCCTGGAAATTGACACTGATTTCTATTCATCCAAAGTCCACTAGTCACTGCTGGCCACTAGTTAAGGTGAAGAATTATGGTAATTGTGTCCAATGGAATACCAAGCAAACATTTTAATAATTCCAGAGGAAGTATTTAACATAGTTATCTCCAGCAAGTGGAGGGTTTATTCTACTGACTTCCTGCTTTCAAAATGTAGTGTTTGCAAAAAAAAAAAAAGATAGAAGAGGAAGATTTTCCATTGTTTGGGGGAAAATACCTAAAATTATCTTTTTTATGGACACAGAATATGAGAATATTTATTTATTTGAATGATTACAAAAAGATCCACGATAAGGAGGACCAAAATGACCTTTCTGTGGATGAAGTCAACCTTATCCCACACCTATCTCCTTTTTGATCAATGACTCAGTAACATTGTGATTATAAATATATAGTGAGACACTTTGTGAGAGCTAAAAAGTATGTATTGATTATCCAAAAAGCCCATTTAGTTTTTTCCATAATGTAAAAGACATATTTTCACCAATAACTTTATCGATGTGGATATTTTGAGTATGTCGGCTATCTCCTGCTATTGGCTCCTTGCAGGTAGAGACCAGGGGTGCTGTTAAACATCTTCCCACGCATAAGACAGCCCCACAGCAGAGAGTTATTTGGCCAAAATGTCAATGGTACCAAGAAACATCGTAAACTATTTTGACATGTTTGATCAGTCACAGCACGGTCTCAATACAATGCACAAATCTTCTTTTGCATTTCATTTGCATTTTTACCTTTCTTGAATAAAGAATAATATGCCAGAAATATGACATATCTTCTTCCTTCTTCAATATGAAAATGGCTGCACAAAAATTCACCAATTTTGATAAGTTCTTTTAAATGCATGCTGATATGGCAACCTTCATCATACAATCTAACAAATTTGTTTTGAATGAAGTTAAAGACAAATAAGCACTACTGGAGTCATTGGGCAGAAAAAAATAAATGAACTTTTTGGCCATCCCAATACCTCCTTATCCAAGGTAAAACTGGTTACCACCATTAAAATATACTTAAGTTTCTAGTAGTAATGACCAAAACAGAGACAGCAATGAAATGTTCTGTTACAAGGAAATGCAGTTTTCATTTACTATAATAGAAGAGACTTTTCCAGCCTATCATGTTATCAGGTGTGGGATATTTTATATGGTATCATGGGGCCACACCCCAGGTAATTAAATCCAGCACTACCAATAAAGAAAGTAACAGCAGTGAAAGAAGTATGCTCATGGAATGCACTATTCTTGTCATGTTCTAATTCACCCTGTGAAGCCAATTCTTCAGAAAGTTGGGATGATCTAGTTAAGAGTCCATGTGACTGTGGGATGCTGTCCTGCAGGAGGAATTACAAGAAAACTGGTACTGTTTTTTCCCCAAATACGTGAGTACATAACAGAAGTGGAAATGTAGAAAATACCATTTGTGACTTTCTCTAACGATACCTTTCCAAATTACTGTCTCCTGTCCTAGCAGCCATGAATGCTATTGAATTAATTATTTTGGCAATTAAGAGAAAAATACTCCTATAATTTAGAAAGTAGGATTCTACCCAGCTGTTTTGAGCTTCTTATCTTTTCAATATGCATAAGAAAAGAAAAAAGAAAGGAGGTGAGTTAGTATTGTCTCAGGGGACTGAGTCTGACAAAAATTAGGCATAGGATGTGACTAGAGCAGCAAAGGAACATCTGAGACCTTTTGTAATTATGCGAACAATAAGAATAAACTTTTATGGGAAGACTTCTCATCCATACACTAATACAAAGTGTCAGTTATCTCATGAATAAATGTTTGAGTTACTGCACTAGGTAACAATTGAGGCCATGGGGGTGTTATGTGAAAACAAAGTAAACAGAGAAAGGTTTGAGAGATTCAGTGCCAATGTTCAGCATCATTTACCCGTTAATATTTATATATTTGGGGTAACTAGGACTGACACAAAAGTAGAAAAGCAGCAATGTCACCAAAAAAAAAAAATCTAAGATGTGCACTGGGACACAGTACTTGATGAAATTTTAAGTATTCTCCCTTTGCAAAGTGGTGGGGGTGGGGCTTGCAAGTAAATACATATTGGGTTGAGAGTAGCAGTATATTCTGGATGATGATTTTTATTTTTATTTTGGAAGGGTCATAAAGGGGAGAAGGATGTGTATAGATTTGAGGTTGAAAATGGAATGAAATAAATTGGATATTTTTGTTACAGCTTGTACTATGAGTTTAACATTTTGCAAGCACTCTTTGCTTTCAGCAGTGCTCCATAGAACCAGTATAGGGGGAGGGGAGGCCTATCATTTACAGCAACAGGGAAGCCACATGCTTCTCCTGTCTCCCCCTACCCGAACACACACAACAACAGATTCAAAAGAGATACATGCATATAACTAATTCACTCTGTTGATCCTATTTAGGATTTTTAATCTGGGTAAGTAATTAAAAGAAGCAGTTTCTGGGATTAATTCTACCCAGTGGCAGTATGATAACAGCATAGCCTGTGCCCAGCAATAAAAGTTAGTGGTGGTTGAGGTGCCACTGTTAGAAGCAGGTCTTTCCACAGGAGTGGTACTTTATGTAACTTGTAGGTTTTGCCACCTGGAGCCCCTAGATCTTGGTCCATTTTTGACCATATATTGTACCTTCTCAGTTATTCCAAAATCTACCCAATAGGTTCCAAGAAGTCACATACATACTTAATGTAACTCTAGTCAAATTCTGAGTTTTTCTGCAAGAATGTTGGTTAATATGCATACTGAAATGGATTATAATATTGGTAAAAGGCACTTATGAAACTAAAACTAAGCAAGAATGGTAACTTACTTAAACTGAGGTTGATTTAAGGGATTATGCATGGGGGATTTTTTTCAGAAGAGAAAGCTGATGTTTAGAAGTGATAAATTTTACTTAAAATAACTAACAATAACATATTGAGCATTGACAGTGTGGTGAGCAGGCACCCTGCTAAGTACTCTGAATGCATAATCTCATCAAATTATAAAATATATGTTGAGAAGAGTACTATTTTTCATATATAGAATTTTGCTTTCTTTTGAATTATTTTTAAAAATTATATTTATTTATTTCTAGAGGGAGGGGAAGGGAGGGAGAAAGAGAGGGAGAGAAACATCAATATGTGGTTGCCTCTCATGTGCCCCCTACTGGAGACCTGGCCAGCAACCTAGGCATGTGCCCTGACTGGGAATTGAACCAGGGACCTTTCGATTCACAGGCCAGCACTCAATCCACTTAGCCACACCAGCCGGGGCTCTTTTGAATTATTTCATATGATTATATAATATATTCTTCATTCCTAATCAGTTGTAACACTTCATTGTGTATTTTAGTAGTTACATTTAAATTTATGTTGTGTACCTTTAAATTATCACCATATCCAAGTGATATTATCACTTGATATGTTACCATTTTTTTATCCAAGTTATAGAACATATAGAGTAAAGTTATATAGTTATTTTAATGTTACAACTTTTTAACTAATTCAATTATATCTTTCATTTTTGGGTCAATTTTGATTGGATGTTTTCCCTCCTCATTACAGGTTATTATTCTTCCTTGTATAACTCGTACATTTTTACTCAATGCCAGGCATTATAATTTACCTTGTTGAATTTTGGAGTTCTTGTATTATAAATATACTCAAATTTTTGCTCTGGGATGCAGCTAGTTACTTGGAACTAGTTTGATACTGCCACTTCTTATTTTTAAGATGCTAGGTGGAACAAGAATAACTGTTATTTTTTCTTTTTCTTTTTTTATTGTATTTTTCCATTACCATTTATCCTCCTTATACACCCTTCCCCACACAATCACCACACCATTGCCTGTGTCTACGAGTCCTTTCTCCTTTTTCCTTTATCTCTCCACCCCCTAACCACACCACCCCCCATAGCAGTCAGCCTGCCATCTATGTATCTGTCTCTATTTTCCTTGTTAGTTCAGTTTATTCATTAGATTTCACGTATGTGTGAAGTCATATGGTATTTGTCTTTCTCTGACTGGCTTATTTCACTTAGCATATTGTTCCCCAGGTCCACTCATGCTGTTGCAAGGGGTAAAATTTTCTTCCTTTTTTACGGCCGAGTAGTACTCCATTGTATAAATGTCCCATAGTTGTTTTATCCACTCATCTACAATTGGGCACTTGAGCTGCTTTCATATCTTGGTGATGGTATTAATGAATAACACTGCAATAAACATAGGGGTGTTTATGTTCTTTCAAATTAGTATTTTGGGTTTCTTTCGATATATTTCCAGAAGTGGGATCACTGGGTCGAAAGCCAGATCCATTTAAAAATTTTTGAGGTTTCTCCATACTGCTTTCCACAGTGTTTAGGAAAGGGTAATTTTACCTACCTCTCGAGGCCTGACAATTCTGAATCATCTGCGAGATGCCCCATGATTTATGAGGATTTTCCCTGTGGTTGGTTATAATAGGAACTAATCAAGGTCCTTTATTATATAAGAAAGAGTACTGTTGATTAGTATTCTCTTGTAGATTCAAATAATATCCTGTGCAGATTTCCAGAACTTTCTCTCTGTGCAGCTTTCTTTTCTCCAGTGCTTATTCTATCCTAAGAGCTATAGTGTCCCAAACAATTAGTTTCACCTCCCCAACTCAAGAAAATCTCTCTCTCTGTGCCATAGCCTGCAAACCCTCTCCAGGAAGTAAACTCCAAAAATTACTTTGGTTACTTCAATTTTTTTCCATCTCTCAGGGACATGGTCTTTTGTTGCGTAATTACTAAGTTATCGAAAATGGATTTAATGTATTTTGTGTGGGTTTTTAGTTGTTTGAGGTGGGTCGGTAAATCCATTCATTGTTAATACCCTTTTGACCAGAGGCTAGTTTCTATAATTGAACATATACATTGTATACAATTTGTATATATTTTAATGATGTCACCAATAGGTTGAATAGCTTATCAAAGATTACAAAACTGGAAAGAGGCTATGAAAGCCTCATAACCAGGTTACCTGAATCATGTACACATTCTTAACATGTTGTTTCAAAGATGGTGCAATAAATTTCAGAGACTTTATTAAAATCAAGATTACTGGCAAATTCCGTGGAGTTCTTTCCTCTAGAGTATATCATGTTTACACTTGGGAATAACTTTACCAGTGTTTCAGTGACAGCTTAACATAAAGATGTCATTTGCTGAAATTTACCTAATAATCATGGCAGGGACAATACTGCCTCAGCACTCACAAAAACATGAATGCAGCTATTGCAGTCACCATGGTGTAACAGGGTCTTCACTGGAAGTCAGTATAAATTAAATAACTGGACCATCTATCAAATGCCTACCAGTGTTTTGGTTCAATAGAGGAAATCTAGTAGCCAGTCTGGCAAAGCAAATATTTGGCAAGCACTGCACTTCCAATAACACTGCTCATTAAATTTATTTCATGCAGCTGTAATTTAATAAACATAATAGTTTCTTCTACTTAACTTGAATGCTAGGTTCAAACTGTTGTGTGGACAGGAAGCAACCTAAGAGGAATTACTAATGAATTAGAGGAATTACTAATGGCTGTGGAAAAGACTCTATACTGGATTTTCAATTACAGCAAAGGCAGGGAGCCTAAACTATCCCTTTCATTACTGTGATCCTCTTCACCGCTGCCTGGGCCAGCCCTCTTCACTGTTGTTTGATTCTGCTGTTACTCCTGAAGCGAAGAGCTCTTGAAATCAGAGGTTAAAGGTAAGGGATCAAATTAAAGCGACGTGACATGGGTAAGTGTAAAATTTTGTGTGAAAAGAAGAAATGGTGAAGAAAAAGAAAGGGGATCAGGAAGCTTAAAAAGATTTAGTCAATCTGTTTCAGATTTCGATTGTGATTATGTTGCAACAGAGCTATTTACAATTAGAACTTCTCAAATAAAGAATATATTTCTATTTAAGTTAGAATGTTTTCATCACTTTTTAATAAGCTCCTAGCATTTTTCTACATTATGATATTTGCAAATATTTCACAAGGAATTAATTCCAAGGGTTTTTATATTTCTATTAGTAGGTTTTTCCTGTAGTCAATTGTTTCACTACCCAGTACCATACATTTGTAATGAAATGTTTTCTATGTTAGCTATGTCATATTAACTTCTTTCCTTTGGTAATTTGTTACGCTAAAATGCAAAATTGCTATGTACTTGATAACACCACTCTGGCATTTAACAATAAATAATACCAGTTTCTAATCACTCTTTTGTTTAAGTAGCCACAGGGAAACATAACTTTTAATGATAATTAAAGTTATTAAAGGTCAATCTTGACTCAAGTGCCCCTTTCCTAACAAATCTGATAATTATACACCTGGCTTATGAGTTTATTAAGGTTCATTTGTAAATATCCTCTAAAATAATACCTAAATAAATTCAAAAATAAGGAAAAATAAAAATAAATTAAATAACACCTTAATATAAAATTAATTATTATTAATAGTGTTTTGATATTTATTTGTGTTTCTTCACAGTCATTACTTTTATATACTGGGTAGAGCAAAGGTAGATTTATAGTGTTTCATATGGAAAATAATACAGTAATTAATAAATGATAATCTATAAATGAGTGGAAGAACGAATCTGTTTCTCTATTCCTTCATCTTGCTCTCTCTCAAATCAATCAATAAAAAAATTTAAAATGAATAAACTGTTTCACATAATCACAACTGTAAACCTACTTGTACCTCACCTTATATTTTTGCACGTTATTAAATGTTTCTTCTGGTAACTCTGAACACTCAGAACTCTCCTTTTTGAAAAAAATGTTTAATTAAACTTATTGGGCTAATATTTAATTAAATTAGATATAAGTTTTAGGTTTACAGCTCTGTAATACAACATGTGTACATTGCATCATGTGCTCACTACTCACAATCTAACGTTCTTCTGTCACCATATATTCTATTTGACTCTCTTTACCTTCCTCACCCTCTCCCCACCTCTCTTCTGATAAGCACCATAAAGCTATTTGTGTCTGTGAGTTTGCTTGTTTTGTTTATTCATTTGTTGCTTTCTGTTTTATACCTCACATAGGAGAGAGATCATATGGTTCTTGTCTTTTTTCATCTGACTTATTTCACGAAGCGGGATACTCTCAAGATCCATCCCTGTTGTCACAAATGGCAATATTTCATTGTGTTTATGGCTGATTAGTATTCTAATGTATATATGTACCACATCTTTCTTATCCAGCCATCTGTCGAAGGACACTTAGGTTGCTTCCATGTTCTGGCTATTGTGAATAATGCTGCACTGAACATACGGCCGGATAGTCAGAAGAGGGGTTTCTGGGTCAGATGGCAGCTCTATACAGAAGTCTACTTTTTAGTATATGAGCCAAATAGATTTGCATAAGAAACCTAATTTGTTTTTTTATCTGAAGATAAATATGTTAAAACCCACAGTATGGTGTGAAACAAAATAAATATAAAATAAATTAGGGTGATTTTTCAGGTATGTAATAAAATTTTTTAAAGCACTACCAATTTACTATTTTTTATTAACTCATATACTTTATGGTAAGGAATGCATTAAATAAAGCATAATAATATTGAGACTACAGCAAGTATTAAACCTTATTTTCTAAGAACAATGAAGAATTATATGCTTAGTAGTCCATAACTATACATTTAAAATAGGTTATCATAAATGACAGATAATTACTAAATTAATAATTGTTTAAAAAAAAAAAGCCTGCTGGTAAAATTCTAGAAAGTTTCTGTACTGTTGAGAGCAAAAATGTTATTATTCATAGCTGTGTTGAAAAACAAAAACAAAAATAAAAATAAACAAACAGAAAACCCCCCCACAAACTTAGAGAATGAAGCCACAATTAGCTTATAGTACCTCACAGCTCCTGTGACTCAGGAACTCAGGAGTGGCTTAGCTGGGGAACCCTGTCTCATGCTGTCTCATAGGGCCGTAGTGAAAATGCACTCAGCAGGGACTGCAGACATACTGGAGGCTGGAAGATATGCTACCAGAATGGCTTACTGGCATGGCTGGCAAGGTTGTGCTGGTTGTTGATAAGATCCTCAGTTTTATTCCATGTGGGTCTCCTCGGTGTCAACTGTCCTTACCACAGGGTGGTGAGGCCCCAGATTGAGCAATCTAGAACGAGGACAAGGAGAAGCAGCAATGCCTTTCGTAGCCTAGACTAGGAAGCAGTGCGCTATCATTGCTGCCGCACTCTATTTACTTAGAGATGTTCCAGCTAACAAGAACTAGTGTCTGCCTGTTACACAATGGAGTGCCACGGACCATCACAAAGGATAACCCAATTTTACTTCATGATCACCTTCAAAAATTAATTGAGGTGCAGTGCTTGGCACACACCTTTGTGAATGAGAAATTGAAGAAATACTTAAAAATGATTGTAGAGTTTCTATGATTTTTGGTTCTCTAGGTAGCTTTAATTAGAGGTAATTCCAAACTCAAGTAATTCTCAATGTAATATTAATTCAGTAACTAAAATATAGTAATTTTATTAAGAAAGCATAATGCATGTTTTTGTGTAACCAAGGACTGGCAATACTGATTTCTAAGTATAGTCACTTGATTTATCTATATTTTAACTTACAGCTTATAATTATCTGATAACAAAGTAAATGATTTCTTAAATTAACATTAGCTTTAAAAGTTTTGATACTTTTTTTTTAACAAAATAGACTGAAGCATTAGTATAGAATAAGCAAAGTTGTTAAAGACCTAGGTCTGGTGGTAAATTTACTAGGGTTTAATCCAGGCTCTATATGCACAAACTATTTGCTCTTGGGAAGTAGCTTAACTTCTATGTATACTAGACTAGTTAGTTGTATGACTGTACAATGGGGATAAAAAGTAGAAGCTATTCCATGGACTTTTTGTGAGGCTCTAAAGTCATAAAAAAGTATGTACATGTAGAAGTAATCAGTCGATAATTGTAAGGTTTTATAATTATCAAGAATAGTATGATTCTTAGAGTAAGGATTTTAAAGTTATTTTGATTTTAAGGTAATGAAACAATCTAAAATCCAGGTATTTGTTTTTTTTTAAGCAAAGTACCCAGTTAAAGGAGGGAAAAAAAAAAAAGAAGAAGAGAAGAAAATATCCTCTTGAATTGTCAAGGCCTCTACATTCAGTTTTCCAGTGCTTTATCTGGTCACCAGAAATCCACTTACCTGACCTCCATTGCAGAGATGATTTTGTAATTATGAAGGGCATTACATGTAATAGATTGGAAAACACACCTCTTATGGATTACTAATGATTACCTCCATTATTTTCTTAATCCTAAGAAGATGAGCATTCCATGAGACCTATTAGAAAGTATTCACTGTACTTTATAAAGGTGTTCCCATGGTGAACTGAAGAGGAGATGCCTTAGGTTCTTCAGTAAGAAAGAGCACCCTCTGGGTAAAACTTATATTTTGCATTTGTGAGCTACAATTGTTTTTCATTTTATTTATATCCACTGCTTTCCTTTCTCCTGTTGGGGAAACAGCAATTTTACTCACTGGAACAATTATCTCATCATTCACTTCATTTTAAAGAAATGTTGACATTGAACAGGACTCTTCAGCCATTGTAATGGTCATAACTAGTATCTATATTGTTCTTGAAAAAAGCTTCTTAGTCTCTCTGGAATGCCATCATAATTACTCTTACAGTTTTGTTTGGGTAAGCCAGCATCAAGGTTTCTATTATAAATTAATTGTAATTCCTATTTTTTACAATTCATTGTTTCAATAATATTTTCAATCCTGATATTTCTCATTGATGCAGTATAAACCTATGTTCCCTCCACATGCAATTTATGTATTATCATACATTCTACATTTTATTTTATTTCTATACCTGAAGAATGACACAGGGGAATTATGTATATTTGAAAAATGGCCATACTTTTGTGCTGGAATATTGTATTGTTCCTTCACGCAGAAGTGATCTTTATAGTTGCAATGCTTTGATAGTGCATGAGATGTGGAAGTGGTAGGAGAGGGACAAGAAAATTAACACTAATTGCATATACTTTGATTATTGGTAGTGGACATTTTCTATTTTGTATTGTGCCCTAAGTGTTTCACTTTATATTTTTCTTATTATATTATAATCTATGAACTAAGAAAATCAACTGAACAACTTACAAGTTCTTAAATCTGATGCCATAAATTCTAATAATTTCGGAAGAGTTCCGATATTTTTGCATATTGTTTACCAATTGAACCACTTAAATATTATGTGGCAAAAAAGGAAACTGAAAACCCAATCTCATTTTCTTCTTCTTAATTGTTTTTTTCCATTGGTATTTGAGCAGATTTTCACTCTAGTGTTTCCAAAAAATGTTTAAATACTCAACAATGAAAATAGCCATATTCTATATTTTTCAATATATTTGAACAACTATAGCAAAATTTAAAGCATAGTTATTACCCTCTGTTGAATAAGTTTAGATTATTTTCATTAGATCATCTTTTTCAAATACTTCTTTAAAATAACTTAGGAATTATTGTTTACTGTTTCCTCATAGCTAATGCAAGTTTAACCTGCCTATAATTACTTGCTATACTATATGCCCTACTTTCTGAATAATCATGTTATGTTTGCTTGAAATTATTCACGAGAGTATTTCTAAAAATAAGCAAAGAAAATGTATTAATTTCCTTCTCATTTTTTAAGACTTAGGCATATAAATTGATATCATCAAATTTTAATAAATTTAAATTTTGCTAACTTTCTATAGTTGTCCTTAAAGTCATACTCTTTCATATAAAGAATATATCCAACACAAAAACTTATCTTGATCAAGTCACATAGTTGGTTTTCATTAAATTTCAAATAACACAAATATCCTGATTAAAAGTTGAGTTATTTACCTTGACAATGTGCTTTCTATTCAGTTGTTCAACAAAACATAGACTTAAAATATTAATAGCCCTATGTATATACTCTAAATTATGAAGGCCACTTATTATTAACAATGGTAATCAGCTCAATTTTTTTTCCTTCTTAAAGATTTCATTGTGGTACTCTATGTTATAAAACTCTAGCAGGGGTGTCCAAACTTTTGGTGTCTCTGGGCCACACTGGAAGAAGAGTTGTCTTGGGCCACACATTAAATACACAGACACTAACAAAAACAAACAAATAAAAAATCTCATAATATTTTAAGTAAATTTATGATTTTGTGCGTGGCCATGTACATAGCCACCCTGGACTGCATGTGGCCTGCAGGCCGTAAATTGGACACCCCTGACTAGCGTCTGGTTTCTAATATTAGGCCTATATAAAATGATACAAGGAAGTGTCTATTTTGATGAAACAAAGAATACAACACACTGGCCATTAAATACTGTAAATGCCGATGGTTTTCAAGCTCTACTACACTCACCCTGTCTTGGCTCACATCTGAGAAGGCTGAAAAGATAAGCCCAAGTGCTCTTTCTTCTGGTTCTGGGTGGGGCAGTTCAAACCATACAAGCCCTGGCCTGGAACATGAAACCTCACTACAGAGATACTCAGTAAGCATTTGCCCCACCTTGACCTCTCAAGCATCTTCAGGCCAGCTTGGGAGTCCACCCCACTCTTCACAGAAAGCCTAATAATATGAGTCTAACCCACTTAATGTTATTCTTACTGTACATGTGACGTCATCCCTCTTAATAACTAAATTAATTTTGGGGGATCCTGGCCAGATGCTCAGTTGTTTAGAGTGTCACCCCGATAGGCCAAGGTTAAGGGTTCAACCAATGAATGTATAAATGAGCAGAAGAGCAGGGTGATATCTTTTTCCCTCTCTGTCTCTCTTTATTCCCCTCTTTTTGTCTTTCCCTTCCTATCTCTCTCAAATCAATAAGTAAAAAATAAAATAAATAAATAAATAAATAGAAAAATAAAATTTTGGGTGGGATTTGACACCATGCTTTCTGGGGTAACCACAAGCCACCTAGCAAGTAATGTGGTTGGTCTATCACATTTCTTTAACTCTCCCAGGGCTAGAAGAAAATCAGAAGACTCTATCACAGAGATCATAAATTCAAATGTCTAAGAGGCAATAAATTTTAGTAAGCAAATGAGGTAGATTAGAAGAAACTTGTTATCTAACAAACAACACCTATGCATCTCTAGTGAGTATTTATCATCCATGTAGGAAGTTCAATACTGTATTTTCTAGTTTTTTCTATTTAACTGACAAAAAAATTAACAGAAAATAAGAAAATATAAGACAAACCACAATATCATCAACTGACAATTGGCATTTCTATGATAATCCACTTAAAATAATAACAGAATACATATTTTTTGAGTGTCCATGGAACTTAGAAAAAGAAAGACTATGTGTTAGTCTATAAAAAAGTTAAACAATTTTAAAATTAACATCATATAGGATATGTTTCCTGATGACAAAAAGATTACATTGAAAAAATCAATAAATGATATCAGGAATATCTATAAGTAGTTGGAAATGTATTTATATACTTTTGGAAATCTCATGTGTCAAAGAAGGAAATAAGAAAAAAATTAGAAAATAAAAATATCAAAATTTACATGAACTAGGTAAAGAAAATATTCAAAAGAAGTATATAAAGTTTCATGTTACAAAGGAAGAAAAGAATAAACTAAATGATCAATGAATACAACTTAATAAGCTATGATACAAATAACAAATAAAACTAAAGGTAAGCAAGAAAAAAAAATGCAATTGAAACCTGAAAATCAACAGAAAAATAGAGTGACATTAGAAATTGTTTTCTTGAGATCAATAATATAGATAGAATGACATACCTTGAATGGCTCAAATTACTGGGAATAATTGAAGCTATTCATAATATCTATATGTTTATTAGAAAAGAGAAAAAATAAATAAAAAGAGAAAGTACTCATGGACATGGACAACAGTGTGGTGATTGTGAAGGAGGAGGGGTGGATAGAGATGGAAGAGGGTATGGAGGATAAATGGTAATGAAAAAATACAATAAAAATAAGTTAAAAATTACTTATAGAAGTAAAATTAATTACAAAAAACCCCCAAAAATCCAAACCCTGCCCCACATGGTTTCTCTAGTGAATTCCTTCAAACACTTAAGGAAGAGATAAAGCAATAAAAGACTCCTAATGAATATAAATCTAAAAATATCTTTATCTAACTAATTTTTAGTTTATCAAATATGGCATTATATACAAAAGATAACATACCTTAAATGATATTTATCCAGGGATTGTTTAACATTAAAAACATCAGGTGATTATGTTATATTAACAATAAAAATAAAAACCATATAATAATCATCTTAATAAAAGCAGAAAAAGCTTTTGGTGCAATTCAACATGATTTTGTTACTGGAGGTAGTTAACTAGTTATTAATGTGAGAGAGAGCAAAGGAAATTAGACACTAAGCTTAATAAACTGGGAAACATAAGCCCGTTTGCTTCACAAGGAAGCTATAGCTCTTCACACTACAGGGGATTATAGCATTGCTCCACTAAGGGGACTAACACTGCCCCTTTCCTTCCTCCAGTAGTGGGTTGTTAGGGAGTACAGGGGGAGGCATTGACCAGAGAGGCTATCAGTCTAAATGGGGGGGGGGTTAAAATTATCAAAAAGCTCATGAAACCTTGGGAAGTTGAGTAGTTATTTTGGAGAAACACCTGGTCTATCCAAAACCAAAGCTAATATAACCCCATGGAAACAGAGAAATTCTCTCCTTCTGTCTTGCTCACCCATCCAATAACATACTTGCCTTGTGCATTTACATGTTCTCTCTGGCCCAAAAGCATGTTACCATGTGGGTCTAGCAGCTACTGGGGCCTGCAGCAGACTGTGTGGGCTCCAAAAGACTGAACTTTAATATGAAGCAGCAACTCAGAACATTGGCTTTTGTTTCTGCCTTGCTGAATTTTTTCCATGGTGGGATGAAGGAAGATGGGCTACTGGAAACCCATGGACAGGCTTCTACATGAATAAACCATTTTACCACACCACAATCTCTTGTGCGTGAGTATGATACCACCAACAACATTTTCACGATTAAAAACTTTCAGAAAGCAGACTAAAAAAGGGAACCTCTTCAAACTGGCAAGGGGCATCTACTAAAAATCTAGAGTTATCCATACTTTCTGACAATACACTGAATGATTTTCCCTTGACCTAGTCAAGGGTATTTACCTCCCCTCTTCTCTTCAATATTGTACTGGAGGTCTTAGCCATTGTAGTAAGACATGAGAAATTAAATTTCATACATATTTGAAAGGAAACAGAAACTTCATTTGATTATAGACACCATGGTGTATATGTAGAAATTTCTAAATATTCTACAAATAAACTTTGAGATCTGGTAAGTTAGTTTATTAAATTACAAGTTAGAATGCTAATGTACAAGCTAGAGAACTTATACACATAATTTTAAGATTTTCTACACAAAGGTACCTTTATCTAGAAAGCATATTAATTGTATGTATATAACTGAGTATAACAAAAATCAGTGCAATAAATAAATGTAAGCATATGATTTTTGAATTTTGATCAAATTGGCAATTGATCAAATTCAAATTACCAATTGATCAAATTGGAAATTTATGGGGAGATGATAGCCATTTCAAAAATACTGCTGGAATAACTGATATCCATGTGAAAGAAACATGAATTTAGACCCTTCTCTTGCAGTGTTTGTACATTAACTCATAATGTATCATAAAACTAAATTTAAAAATAAAATTATAGATTCTTAATGAAACCCAACAAGTTAATAAAAGGTTTCTTAGGAAACAAAAATCATAAACTATAAAATAAAAATATCATAATTTTTCTCAAAATTAGAAATTTCTGCTCCTCAGAATTAATTTTTAATATGTAAAGGTAAATAATTAACTTTTAGAAAAATTTTGCGAACAAATGTCTGGCAAATGACTTGGATCAACAATAAAAACTACAGGTATCTCAATAATAAGATGAAACAATAAATGAATCTCTAAACACAAAGAAAAAAGTTTCTCACAGACAATTCACAAAAAAGTTATGTGAATGGCTAATATGAAAAAATGATCAACATTAGGAATCATCATTAATCAGTCCCATTAAAACCGCAATTATATTTTATTAATTACTTATTAGAATGGCTAAAATTTAAAAAGACTGATAACAATAACAAGAGTTAGCAATATTTTGAAAACTACTCCAAAGTCTCCCAACAGGTCAATGGATAAACTCATTGTGGTATACTCACATGGACACACAAATGGTACACTGCTCAAGAATATAAAGAAATGAACTACTGATACGTGCAGCAACATCTATAACTTTCAAAATAATTGTAAAGTGAATTGTAAGAAGCCAAACAGAAAAAGAGCACCAGCCATGCACACGTGCGAATGATGTAAGAAATACAAACATAACTAGGGACATTACCTCTGGAAGATTTGATTTATCTTACTTCATGGTTTAGTCAAACAAAGTATTATTATTTAAATTGACCAATAGGCGATGTCCTATCACTTTTCATGTAACTACCAAATTACTTAAAAATTTTAATCAGTATTGGTAGATCTTAAAGTAGGTGTACAACTCTGTGAATATATTAAATGGAGTATATTTTTACTGCCAATGTATTGATAAGTCAGCATTAAACACAATACAAATTTCTAATTGTATTAAACCTGCTTTTTAATTCATCAGCTATAAGCAGCTAACAAAGTTAACCCATTTGCTTTACCTTACTTTGCCTTTTTTTCCCTAGCTTTGACAATAACATATTCTCAGCACCAAGGAATGTATTGGCCACTCTATCCTATAGCAGGAGTATTCTGGATGTTTCCCATATGCTTAGTGCACAGCTCCGCTCACTTCCCCTCCTGTTGCCATTATTTGTTACTTTATTTCTAATCCTTCTAGGAAGCCCTCTTTTATTATTCATGACACCAGCATCCCCCTGTCTTAGTGCTTATTATATATATCAAAATATTTTACTTTGACATTATAATTTAGTTAATGGAGTTACTCTAATTAATGCCCTAAGTAGTTAGATTGAGTTAAAAATTATTTACTATGTTTGCTATCAATACATACACATGCAATAATACATGTACACAATACGCACAGACACCAGTTTAGATTAAGTGACTGGAATATAAAAATATTCGATCTGAAAAGTATTTATATATAAATTTTATTTGTTGATCTGAAAAACAGAAGATTCAAATTAATTTAGAGAAGTGGAAAATAGTGAAAAATAAGAACAATTATAGTAAGGATTTAACACTAAATGACACAGACGAATGAAATTCTCTTCATTTATCTCCTGCTCCTAGTATCATTCATAAATTTAGTGGATTAATACTCTACTTTAATTCATCCATATTTAATGGATGATACCATGTGGATATAGTATGTAAAGCTCATTTATGTAATAAAATTATGACACTTATATTTCATTGTTTTAGACATATTTTAGATATATTTCCTTTACAGAGAAAACCATTCAAGTTACAAATTATATCTCACCATAAAAAGATCCTGTTTTTCAAAAGTTGCTATAGTGCTTAATGATGTTTCATATCATGATTAGAGAATTGCAGAGAGTGATTCTATAGCTTAAAATCAGAATGACAAAATCAATATTTGTTGGTTACTTTGGTGTTAATACTGAGTAGTTCTCTGCGTGTTCCAATTTAAAAGACAGGAATTATATGAGGGGGTACCCCACAACCCAGAATTATTTATAAAATATTGTGTATTTTCTCTTACATGTTTAAACTTCAGTCACCTTCAAAGTACTCTCCATTTCATACAATACACCTATCAATACTTTTTTCCCACTGCTCAAAATAGTTTTTGAACTCATCCATTTTGATGCCTTTTAGTGCTTCTACCATTTTTTGTTTCACATCTTCCACTTTTGCAAAACATTTTCCTTTGAGATTGAGTGAATAGGGAGGGTAGGGCCCAGGGGTCAAGCCATTTTTGGTCAAAAACTGCTGAGCACTCATCCCGGTGTGGGCAGGTACATAGTAAACCAACCATCATGAAATGGGCAAATGCGTTGTCTTCAATAAAAATGCCCTAAATCCCAATGCAGCCTCTCACAACAACACCAGCTGCAACACTAATACAGATGAGTTCCTACAACACTCATTATTGGGGGAAGCCTATACTATAAGGGGCCGACTCTCAGGAAGATAATTCTGTTTTGGGGGGTTCCCTCCATAAAATTAGCCATGAGAACAAGGCTTATATAATTTACCTGTTAAGTCTACACCTGTTATTCCAAAAGAGAAACAACCAAGAAGAATAGACCAAACTAGGCCCAGGTGGGCTCCTACCACTGAAAACCCTTTTTAATGAAGTCCTATAGTCAACATACATCACCAGTTGCTAATACAATCCCTTTTCATATCCAAAAACAATAACAACAAAATACCTTTCTGTGGGATTGCCTGTTGCAAACTCCAAAGAATTCATGGTGTTTATGTGAGCAGGTGTGCACAACAGGAAGGAGTTAAGATGAAGCCATCAGAATGATAACAATCGTGCCTTGATGAGTTCTTGTTATTTTAAGACACACCTGCTCCAAGTCAGCAGGATTTCTGAGGAAAATCAGAAATGTGTTGGATGTGTCCCAAGGCACATAAAAGATTGAATTCAGTTCTGTCTAGCTGATGTTTATAAATTTACAGCAGTGCTGACTGAGCTAAATGCCTTTCTTGCAAAAATTCCAGAAGGCATAGTATACTGTTTGTCAGAGAAAATTACATAGCAGATCCCTTGTTAAAAATGCATAACCTGCTCCCTGCCCTCACCCTTCCTTCCTCCTTCCTGAGTAGGTGTGCTGGACTTGGCCGAATAGAAATGTGACAGGAAGGTATCCCATTATTCATATGGAAAGACTGGTATCTCTTTTTGGTCTCAGGGTTAACTGATGATTCCTAAAGTGCTAGCTTTTGTACTAACCAGAAAGATTAACAAACAAATCAGTGCAGATATAATGTATATGGGCATATGTGTATAGATACCCATATAAATATGCATACACAGAAAATCACTGTGAGCAAGTTAAATATACAAACTAAATATATTTTTCTTGTCACATGGTTCTTTATACTTTCCACTATTTACCTAAATTTCTCTAAAGAATGTCCTCTAGTTTTATATTCAGAAAAAAAGACAATACTAATTTATTAGTATTTGTTGAAGACAGAGTCTAACATTTATTTAGAAAATTTAAATAACATAATCCATTGTCTATTGTAATTTATTTAAAAATTACATATTTCCACGCTAGCTGGTGTAGCTCAGTGGATTGAGCACCAACCTGCGAACCAAGGGGTTGTCGGTTCGATTCCCCAGTCAGGGCAAACGCCTGAGTTGTGGACCAGGTTCCCAGTAGAAGGCGCATGAGAGGCAACCACACATTGATGTTTCTCTCTCTCTCTTGCTTCCTCCCTTCCCCTCTGTCTAAAAATAAAATTTTAAAAATCTTAAAAAAATAAAAATAAAAATAAAACATATTTCCTACAATATCCTATATTCTGCCTAGAATTTCATCAGGGAAATAGTGACAAGATAACAATCATACATCATATTTTGATATAAACCAGATACTCTGCTCATCTTAACAAGGCCCGACCCCAGGAGAAAATAGTTAACCAAAGCCTAACTTACTGAGGTATTGCCATAGTCTAACTAACCTGAAGGACAGGAAATATCCAATTCTAGCCAACTCTACCTATGAGAAAAGCAAACAAACACTTGTGAAGTGCACAATCCAGAGGCATAAGCTCAATAAAAAAAGATGAAGATCTAATCACTGAACTATAGAAAACTTTCCCTTCCACCCACCCTTCCCCACCACATTACCACAATGTTTTACTTTTTTAATTTACTGTGTACATCAAATCTGACAATCAAGAAAAATTAACAAGGTATAGAAAAAGGCAAAGAACACAGTTTGAAGAGAGAAATACATCATCAAAAATAGACATGGCAGGGATATTGGAACAACTATGATTAATAGAGGAACGGCTCTAATGGGTAAAGTAGAAAGCATGAAAGAACAAATGGCGATGTAAGCAGAGTGATGGAACTCCTAAAGAAGAACCAAAAGAAATGCTAGAGATCAAAAACACTCTAACAGAAATAAAGAATGCCTTTGATGGGATTATTAGCAGACTGGACATAGCTGAAGAAAGAATCTCTGAGCTAGAGGATATATCAATAGAATCAAAAAGCAAAGAGAACAAAGGCTGGTAAAAACAGAACAGAATATCCAAGGACTTTGGAACAACTACAAATAGTGTAACATACGTTTAATGGGAATGTCAGAAGGAGAAGAAAAAGGGAAAGGGACAGAAGAAATATTTGAAAGAATGATGACTAAGAATTCCCACAAATTAATGTCAGACACCAAAGCAGGAAGCTCAGAGAACACCAAGCAGGATTAATACCAAAAACTAAAGTGGGTAATAGGTTATGCTCTAATTTGAGACAGTAGAGAAGGTCCAAAGGAGCTCAGCATCCCTCCTCAATGTTCTCTTCCAGTGGCAGCTCAACTGAGCTGTGAAAAATCTTTAAAGTAGCTTTGGAGCTTAGCCTAAAAAATAACTTATACTTTGACAATTCCTTTTATGGTAGAAAATGCTGGAAAGCCTATCTGTTAAATCGTGTACTAAATTCTCCAAATTAATAGGAAAACTGGAATTAGACACAGATTTTTCTCTCTATAAATTCATATACATCACTGTGTATAGAAGATGATTGTCTTAACTAATGACAAAATGGATATGGTAATTCTAATAAGATAATGGTATTACATAAATTGAATACTCCTAGTAAAATAGCAAGAACCAATGAAATGCACCAAGGAGCCATTTTATAACTATCGATTAGTCTTAATTAACAAATTCAATGACATTTTTCAAATTGTTTGATGTTACATTTTCTGATTTCATGTGGGTAGTATCTGATATCAAATCTGATTCTACATCAATGTACTTGAATACCTTTGTTAATTTTAACAGTCAAGTCTTTGTAGAGGTACGTATTTATAAATCATTTGTTACATAGAGCACAGAGTTAAATATTAGTGCTTAACTAATTTTGCTAAATAATTTTGCTTATTCACATTTATAAAAACTAATTATTTTAAACATTTTTTCCTGCAAAACTGTATTTGCTGGTGAAGATATAGAATAGTGAGCTTGACGTTGTTGTTTCATTCAATAATTCTTCCACACAAATAAGTTTGGCTGAGGAAAAAGAACAATCATTAGGTCATAAAATTTTATAAACTTGTATATGTGAGATAATCCCCATTATACTTCTTTATAAGTGAGCTCCCCCCAAATGTTTTTAGTATGATAATATACTGACTCTGATAGCTTTCCAACTTTAATCATAATGTTGTTCATTGTGGAGAAAAAATAAATATTTATAATTATATGTACTTAAATATGAAATACTTAGAAGAAATCTAGACCTTAATTGTTTCTTAAAATAGCATTTCAAAGTATATTTTTGGTAGTTTTCAAACATTTTAGAACAAGTGACATTAGAGGACTTACAGCAAAAATGCGGATAGGTAAAATTATAATATTAATTTAACATTTAATTATATAAGTAAGGCTTCAAAATTTTACATAAGTATCATTCACACTCATGTATGGTCAAAATAATTGTAATGTTCTTGTTCAAATCTATAGATGATTTAATATTCTTTAACCTTAACTGAGTACAAGTATATTTCATTTTTGTTTTTAGAAATTATCAATTTTAATTTGTAAAATTAAATTATTGTCATTTTGAAAATTCACGGACAGTCACACTTTGGTTAATTGTTACAACCAAAAGCCAATAATCAGTCATTAATCCAAGTAGAAACCTATAAATAATGAAATTTAGAAAATCAATACAGTTTTATTTTGTATCATAATACCAAGTAAAAAATTACACTAACAAAAATATAATTAAGGAAATTAGCATGTATTGCATCTGTAATGCACAAAAATTAAAGCTAATTAAACAAAAAGAGAAATGTGTTCATTTTACATATGTGGGCAAAAAAAGTTTATGAAAACAACTCACAACTGAATAAGTAACCAGGTTAACTAGATGATTTGACAGCAAGAGAGGATTATTGCTGCCTAGAGGTGTCACTAGAGAGAATTTTTTGTAATTGAAGTAATGATTAAGTACTCATAGATTTAAAAAATTTGGAAAGTTTACATGATATAAACAATTTTTTGCATAATTACAGGTGCTGTAGATAGATATGTAGCTGTTAAAAATAACACAATTACTTTGATGAGACCAAAATTGAAAACAGCAGAAACAGCAGTATCTTGCAGCATACCTGAGACCCATTTTCAACGGAAGTATGAATGTATTCTTGAAAAAAATTGGGTCTAAAATATTAATTTTCTTCTTCTGTTTTCCTATCCTAATGGATTAAAAAAGCCCAAAATACTGTGAAACATATCAAAAATATGTACTGTTTCCAGAGGTTATGTATTAAACACTGACCTGTAAGATGTGTTCATTTGATCTCATTTTTTAAAAAATTTTGTTGTTCAACTACAGTTCTGTCCTTTTCCCCCCACCACTTCCCCTTCCTCCCACCCATGACCCCATCCCCCTTAACTTTGTCCATGAGTCCCCCATATATGTTCCTTGACCACCCTTCCCCTGTTTCCCCCGTCTTCCCTTCCCCTCTCTCCTCTGTTCACTGTCAGTTTGTTCTTCACTTCAATGTCTCCAGTTACATTTAACTTATTTGTTTGTTCTGTTGATTAGTCTCCACTTAGGAGATTATATTTTTCTAGGAATTTGTCCATTTCACCCAGGTTTTCAAATTTCTTGGCATATAGTTCTTTGTAGTAATTTCTTACAGTCCTTTTTCTGTGGTATCAGTTGTGATCTCTCCTCTTTTGTTTCTGATTTTATTTATTTGGGTCCTCTCCCTTTTTTCATTGATGAGTCTGCTTAAAGGCTTGTCAATTTTGTTTATGTTTTCAAAGAACCAGCTCCTGGGTTTATTGATCGTTTGAATTGTTCTCTTAGTCTCTACCTTGTTTAATTCTGCTCTGATCTTGATTATTTCCTTCCTTCTAATTGCTCGGGGCTTTGTTTTGTTGTTGTTCCTCCAGTTCTTGTACATGTCGTGTTAGGTTGTTTATTTGAAATGTTTCTATCTTTTTCAGGTAAGCCTGTATCACTGTGAACTTCTCTCTCAGAACTGCCTTTGCGGTGTCCCATAAGTTTTGGACAGTTGTGTGTTCATTTTCATTTGTTTCCAGAAAGCTTTTGATATCTTGCTTGATCTCATTATTAACCCATTCATTGAATAGCATACTATTCAGTCTCCATGATTCTGAATATTTTTGAGTTTTTTCCTTGAGGTTGATTTCTAGTTTCAGGCCCTTGTGGTCTAAGAAAATGTTTGATATGATTTCAATTTTCTTTAATTTGTTGAGTCTTGTTTTGTGTCCTATCATGTGGTCTAGCTTTGAAAATGTTCCATGTACATTTGAAAAGAATGTGTATTTTGCTGCTTTGGGATGAAAGGTTCTATATATATATATATCAGCTAAGTCCATTTGATCTAGGACATTGCTCAATGCTGCAATATCCTTGTTGATATTTTGTTTACAAGATCTATCCATTTTTTATGGAGGGGTGTTAAAATCGCCTTGTATAAGTGTGTTGCTGTCTATATCTTTCTTGAAGTCCTTCAAGATTATCCTTATATATTTCGGTGCTCCTATGTTGGGTGCATATATATTTATAATATTTATATCTTCTCAAAGGATTCTTCCCTTAAGTATTATATAATATCCTTCAGTATCTCTTTTTATGGCTTTTGTTTTGAAATCTATTTTGTCTGATATAAGTATTGCTATCTTGGCTTTTTTTCCTGTCCATTTGCTTGGAATATTTTTTTCTCAGTGTGTTTAGGTCTTTTTTTGTGAGGTGGGTCTCCTGTAGGCAGCATATGTGTGGGTCATGTTTTCTTATCCATTCAGCTACCCTATGTCTTTTGATTGGAACATTTAATCCATTAACATTTAAGGTTATTATTGATAACTACTTATTCATGTTTCCCTGTTTGTACCTGTGTTCCTCTCTCTCTCTCTCTTTTTCTTCCTCTTCTTATAGCAGTCCATCTAGCATCTTATGCAGTGCTGGTTTGGTAGACATGTATTCTTTCAGCCTTCTTTAGTCTGGGAAACTCCTTATTTCTCCTTCCATTTTAATTGAGAAACTTGCTGGGTAGAGTAGTCCTGGTTGCAGATCTTTGCTTTTCATTACTTGGAATATTTCTTGCCATTCCCTTCTGGCTGGTAGTGTTTCTGTGGAGAAAGCAGCTGCAAGCCTTATCTTTGCACCCTTGTATGTTACTTCTTGTTTCTCCCTTGCTGCTTTTAAGATTCTCTCTTTGTCTTTAAAACTTGGTGTTATATTTAATTATGATGTGTCTTAGAGTAGGCCTCTTTGGGTTCACCTTGATTTGGACTGTCTGTGCTTCCTGAACTTGAGTGGTATTTACCCCCTCTAGGTTCAGGAAGTTTCCTGTCATTATTTTTTGAAACAGGGTTTCTATCCCTTGCTCCTTTTCTTCTCCTTCTGGTATTCCTGTGATTCAAATGTTGTTGTGCTTCATGTTGTCTTGCATTTCCCTTATGGTACCTTCATATTTTTTCAGTCTTTTTTCGTGCAGCTGCTCTACCTGGGTATTTTTTTCTACTTTATCTTCCAGCTCACTAATTCGGTCCTCCCCTTCATCCAGCCTGTTTGTAATTCCTTCTAGTGTATTTTTTATTTCAATAATGGTATTTTTCATTTCTTCCTGGTTCCTCTTTAAAGTTTCTACTTCTTTTTTCATACTGTCATAGTTCTCATTCAGTTCCTTGAGTTCCATGAGCATCCTTATCACCATTCTCTTGAATCCTATACCTGATAGTTTGCTTGTTTCTGTTTCATTTCGCTCTTTTAGTGGGGAGTCTTCTATTCCTTTCAGTTGTTGGTTCTTTCTTTGTCTCTCCATTTTCAGGGACCCTTTTTGTTTTGTTCTGTGATTCCTGATGCTCTGCTTTGCCAACTGTCTTTGTAGTGCAAACTTCTGTGGTAGGAGTTCTGTGGGACTCAGTGGTGTGGTCTCTTTGATCCCTTTGGATGCTCTAAGTTTGCCCTTTTTCCATTTGTGTGCAAATTCTGAAGGATATCAAAGTGCAATTTTTTTCTCAGTTGTTGGTATTAGCTTTCTGATCTCTTCTTGCACTTGGGCTTTTCCTGTTGGTGGCTCCTTTGTTGGTGGGTTCTCTCCCCCTGTGGGGTACTGGTATTCACAACTCCCACTTTATCTTGTATTAGATTGGGGCAGGGCAAAGGCAAAATGGAGATAAACAATGGGGAGTGTCCTTTGGGAATAAAAGTACTAACAAGTAGGGAACAGATAGGAGATCCTTGGAGAAGTACCACAATAAGCGTGATAATTCACCTAAGTATAGACGCTTTTTATAAAAGGTGAAAAAGAGATAAGACTCTTATTGGGGAGAAAAAGAATGTGAACTGACCCCAGAAAGAATACATATGTGGGGTTAGATGATGAGATATAGTGAGAGTAAGTGATAGAAACTTGGGGCAGTGTGGGAGAAAATAAGGTTAACCAGAACAGTAATAAAGCTCAGGAAGACAGTGAAATGGGCCAAAACCCAGGGAAGGTGCTGTGTGGGATTTGGAATAACAATACTAAGACAAGCAATATTTAATCTGAATAAAAAGAATAGAAATTAAAAGGCCAAGGGTAGTGTGTTACTGGAATACAGGTTCAGTGTCAGACTAAAAATTAAAATGTAATAGGGAAGGGAGAACAGGAAAACTAGTGAAACAATGAAATCAATCAATCAAACAAACAAAACAAACTTTGTTTTCTTCCTTTGTAAGGAAGAAAAATTAAAAAATTAAAATATATAAAAATATATTAAATATATATATAAAATAAAAATAACAAAAAAACCCAAAACAAAATAAAAAATGAAATGCAAATTCTGAAGGATATCAAAGTGCAATTTTTTCTCAGTTGTTGGTATTAGCTTTCTGATCTCTCTCTGGATCTGTCTTTGGTGCTTTCACAGCTCCAGGTCTTGTCATCTTACACTTGCAAGGAAAAAAAAAAAGGAAAAAAGAAAGAAAAAAGTCTCCTGATGACTTTAAACCCACCAAACGGGTTCTGCTCTCTTCCTTGATGCCATAGTCAGAGGGGCGTTGCGCTCCGTTTTTTGTTCTCTATTTCTTTTCTCTCTCCTGTGGATCTGCAAGTATAGGGGCTGTGCCTGGGCTGGCGTTTTCCCTGGGTCACCACCTCAACTTGAGCCCTCAGAGCACTGCAAGACCCACACTGTCCTATGCGTCATCCCTGTACCTTCAGTCCTCTTTGGTGTGCAGCCCTTTGATTGGTCTGTGAGGTGCACCCAGTGGGAGCCACTTGTACCCCTCCTCCTCACTCTTTGCTGGCTTGGGTTCTGTGAGTATGCAAAGTCCTTTTAGGGTGGTTTAGTTCCCCTAGTCAATTAAGTCTCTCTGGAGACTGCTACCTCTTTGGCCCCCATTGCCTACTTTGATCAGTTACTTAGGGTGCCCTTACTTGGAATGATTCACGCCCCTCCTCCTCCTGCTCTGTCTCGCTGGCCGCCGCCACAACACATCAGAGGTCCTTACACAGCAGCTGAGAGCCATTTTTGAGTGATTCCCCTTGTCTGTGGGCAACCTCTCCTAATAATTGACAGGATTTTCACGCAGCCCAACTCTGACCAGTCCAGGGACTATCTGGGTCATGGTCAGTTGCGGCCCTTCTCTTCTCCCATCTCTTGGGGTCACCCGGCTCCCCAATTTCTCTAGTATTGTCCCAGCAGGCAACCACTGTATCAGCTGTGATGCGCCACCCGCTCTATGTCTCCCACTCCCCAGCGATCAGGCCTCTACTGGTGCAGGTCTGTGATTTCCCTGCTCCGGGAGGGGAGGGAGTCGGCAAGTTACAATCACTGAGCCAGTTCTCCTCCAAAGCTCCTGCGGTAGCTGTGGTCCCTGGTACGGGCCCTGGGGACCTTCCCTATGGCCTACAAAACCGCCTCGCCATCCGTTTTCTGTCGTCCTCCACAATCTTTGACTTCCAAACTTCAAATAAGCTGGAATTTCGATGGCTGATCACGCAGTTCTTCAGGAGATCTGCTCGGTGTCCCAGTTGGGTGCACGAGCAGGAGGGTTTAGCTCCCATCTACTTCGCTGCCATCTTCCGACATATTTGATCTCATTTTAATTAACATGATAGAGGTTAGGCATTGACAAAATGCTGTGGAAAGAGTGGCCAATCTAGTCTGTGATGGTTTTTTGTAGTTTTACTGGACCTCGACCTTGTTCATTAATTTGTATTTTCTGTGATTACTTTCATGCTGCAGTGGCAACTGACCATATGACAAACAAGCCTGAAAATATTTATTACTGAATCATTTATTTAAAGAAAGGTTGGCAGTCAGTGATGTAATTAATATGATTCTAATTATCAATAAAACTTAATATTAGGATGGAAGACACAAAATGTAAACCCTGGCGTCAGAGAGGAAATCTAATTTTGATTGACTTCAGGTGATTATGTTTCTTATATTACACAACACAGAAGTTCAGAAAAAAACTGCACAAGGATATGATGTAGATTTTTTTATTAGCTATTCACACATAAATGTCTTGAGGTTTTATGTGACTGCAGCTCAAAAATAAATTTATATAATCATATGCTGAGTTTATAGAGTAATAGAATCCAACCCAGAGGCTTTGTTATATGCACTCTTCGGCTTTTCAGACAGTCTCACCATTATATTTGATTCTCAGTACCTCATTCAGTTTTTCTTTTTTGCTTTCCTGTTAGAACAGAAAGTTCCTTTTTCAATTTAAAGTTATTCCATCAACTCTCCTTTGGTTCCCATTTCTTCTAATATTTCCAAGTCCTTCCTCTGCTTCTAGTCTCTCTCTTCACAGGCAACTTTTTGAAAAAAAAAATCACCTGCCTCTACTGTGTCTATTCTTATTTCTTTACTCCTCAACTGATTGTGGTCTGACATCTATCTCATTCAATCCACTGAAATGGCTATGATCAAGGTCAGTGAGGATATCCTTGCAGCTGAGATCATTAGACACTTTTCAATGCTTACCTAATTTGACTGTATTTTATACAATCTGGCATTCCACTGATATTGAAATAGTTCATTCCTTTATTTTGTGAAGCCACTCTCTCATTACCTCTACCTATATTTCAGGTTGTTCTTATTCTCCACTGAAATTATCTATTCTCTGCTTATACTACAAAAGTTAGTGTTCTCCATATTCCATAATAGGACTTGTCTTTTTATTCTGTGTAATTTCCATACTTAATCATGAACAATATTTTATTTTTATTGGTTGTCTATGCCTTATCGCGCATTTAATTATATTTGTAATTAACACATGTATGTTTTAGTCTATATTTTCTCCTGAACTCCAGAATTATATATCTAGCTACACTTGCTGTACATTCACTTACTACCATAAGGCAACTCAAAATTAACATGTCCTCATCTAATGCTTTTACCCCATGTTCTGTGTTCTCAATCACAGTCAATGGGATTTTCCTCTACTCAGGCTCAAGGCAGGCAGATGTATGGATGTACACTCAGGCTGTATGAAATTTTAATATCAAACTATTAATTAAAATGATAAATATAGGCATCGAACAGACTGGCATGTTCATGTTTGTGACTGATGCTTTCACTCTAAGGTAGATGAAAATAAAAATAACCAAAATTCAAAAGTTTTTTGGGAGCATGAATTCATAACCAACTTTATTTATTTCAGGCCTTCATACCATTGACTTAAACACAGGGTGGATGAACACTTGCACAACTCAAATATCTAAGTAAAAGTATCTGTTAAATTATGTTTCACAAAATATGATTAAATATTTTATAGTTATTTTATTTCATAATGATATGGGAAATGCTCACATTTAATTAAAATAAAGAAGTTTCAAGGCATTATTTTTATAATAATTTCACATATTATATTGCTTATATCTCTTTACAGGGAGAGATAGATATAGACATAATAAAGTTCATAATATACAACATAGTTGTAAATAAATCTATAGATATATATCTGAGAATTTTTTTAGAGCACTGCCTAACAGAATAACAAAGCAGTATCCCATTTTTCATTTTGGCCAATTTGCTTGGAAGAATTCATTTAAATATTCTTTTTTTCTTTTCTTTTTTTTTTTGTAGAGCTCTATCACCACTGATATACTAATATTGTGGTGAGAATTAAAAATAAAAACAACTCAGATATATAGACTCTGAGTTTTTTTTTACATTGTTGAACACAAAATGGGCACTCAGACATTAAAACTGATCACTAAAACAGTTAATATTTCTAAATGATGGGAATTAGATATTAATATGACAGTAAAATCATTTTATGGTATAAGTTACATGATTTGAGTTGGCATAAAATAAGCAGAAGTGTGCAATTTCAGAAAGTATTAAATACAGCAGGGTTGGAAAGAGGCTCTGAGGGGCATTGTTCCAGAACAAGCAGCGACGGCTTCCATCACGGGCTGACTTTGAGCTGAGCTCTAAATGAAAGCAGAGAGAAAACCACAGGGTGGTCTGGGAAAGGACATTCCTGCAGTGGGACAGCAATGGCAAAAGCCCTCAGACAGGAAGGCGTGGACAGCCGTTGTAGCTGGAGCACAATGAAGGATGGGGAAGCAGGGGAATGGCACTCTGATTGAAGATGCAGGCAGAAAGGAACGCTCAGTATTTGCACATTGCTGCACAGCCAGGGCTTTCTGAACAAAGAGCAATGACGTCTGGGTTAAAGTACGATGGAACAATAACCCTGAAGATAGAGATCTCTGAAAAGATATTGTCTCATTTCTCATCAGGGTCCTATGCTTGCTTTTCAGGCTGGTGAGGCCTCACCCCTTCCCTGGAGAGGATTTATTTACATTGCAGAGAAAAGTATCTTGACCTCTCTTTGGGCGGGAGGAGGAAGGACACGTGTCTGATGCCACTTTCATAATTTTCAGGTCTCTTCCCTGTGTTGCAAACCACATGGGCATTTAGAAGTGACATCATATCCTCCCATCATCTGGTGGAGACCTGTTGCGTAGGTGACTGGAGCTAAGGTGCAGTGTGAGAAAATAATTGAAATCTCACGTGTCCTGCCTAAATAACTAAATAAATAAATACAACAGAGAAAGCACATCCTTTTGTACCCCTCCTATAAAGTATTAGATTTTTATTTCAGGTGAAAGGTTAATGGTTACTTTGACCAATGGGGAAGGTATAGAGATTTTGATATGGAGAACTGAGATGTACTTTGAATGTAATGTTCATGAAAAGATTCCAAGACTATTGCACCAGAAGTCAAAATCGGACTCCCTACTTTTATCCCTACCCATCAAGATTTTTTTTGTCATACAGTAGCCTGATAATCTTCCTTAAAGCCATCATTTAAATGATATTATGTTCTCCTCAAAACCATTTAATGACTTCCTGTCTCACTCATCATAAAATCCAAAGTCCTTACCACTTATCATATCTCACAAAGTTCTTCATCAATTAACCCTGACCCCACCCCATCTTCGATGTCTCTCTGATCCCATTTCCCACGTGCTTCCCCTCCAGCCGTAAGCAGCTGCGAAGTCCTGAGGATGCACACTCTTGTCTATCTCTGTCTGCAAAGTTCTGACTTTAGATGTTCCTGAGACTTACTCTTTCACTGCATACAGGTGCATGTCCAACTACTACCTCAGCCAACAGGCCTGTATTCACCACTAGCAAAATCATGTCCCACCCAAATCAACAATATCCTTTATTTGGTTTTAGAAATTATTTATCATGCTTATTAGCACCAGTCACATTTTAGACTTTTATGTTCCTGTCTGTTTGTTTACTAGTTTCTTTGTTTTTCATTGGGATATAAACATATGACTGAAGAGATTTACTTTTTCATTGCTGAATTTCCAGGATCTAGGAAAGCACCTAGTACAAAATACGCTTTCTTATAAATGAATAAAATATATGAGTGGAGTTACAGGACTGGATTGTGGAAAAGATAAAATGAGGACATATCTAAGACATGATGTAATCATCTGGGTTTATGTGGTGCCATTTAGAGATTTAGGGAAAATCATGACAGGAACAGGTTTGAGGGAGAATATATACTGATTCACACCATGTCTGAAAAGTGTATTAAATGTTAAAATACAATAATAATAAAAATGTCTTAAAATGTAAATTCAGTAAATAAATGTAAAGTGTTAGAAAGGGCACTGATCTTAGAACACAAATGTCTAAGTTTAGAATTTCACTAGCATTCATTGAAATTCTCTAATCTCTCTTCTCCAGTTTTCCTGGTTCCATCATTTTGGCTTTTACTCACACTGTGCTTTACAGGTTAGAATCATCAAATAATGATTATTTAGGTCATTCTCCAGTGTTTATCTTATTCCCTTTCTGAGAAATAGTCTTTCCACTTGGAACCCTTTGCTTTCTCCAGAAGCCAACTCCCAGGACATGGTACCAATCCTCATAAAATGCCTCCACTATAATTTTTGTAAGCACAGCAGTGTTCTCTTCTCCTTTATTAAATTAGAGCAGCTATTGACTAAGTTATTTTATGGATCCATAGTGGTATTTAAAGTAAAAACATGATATGATAATTTAAGATGAACTGGTACACAGAAACACAGTCTAATTGGAATTAATTTAGACAATCAATCTCAACAGTTGACGCTGCCAACAAGGGCCTAAATTAAGTGCCAACAATGATTGTGGTTCTTTTCTGACAATTGTTTTATGAGTATTAAATGGCATGTATAACAGCATGGAGCTCGAAGGAATCCTGCTGCTTCCCTCCTTCAAACACAACTAACCACCATTTACTGTAAATCTCTGCATCTACTTATCTTCTTTTCTAGCTTGTTATAGCGTTGATTCAAAATCCTGATTTTTCCTTAATTGCATCTTATATAACAATTTTATCAAATGTCTTGCTGAGATCAAGGTGAAAGACTCCCACTGCCTTTGCTCATTCACTTCCTTCCTCGTTGCAAACACTTGATCAGATCTCTGGGGCCCTATCCTGTTCCCTTATACAATGTTGGCAGGCAAACGGTACACTTGATGTTCTTTTGAAAACTCACTTGCTTGTTTATTGTAATTGAAACACTTAGTAGTTAATAATATTTTAATATTAGTTTCCAGTACAATTTTGTTTGTTTTTTTACAGTCAGTTTAACACAAATCATATTGTTTTTTCTACCCAGTTTCTCAGAGGGATGACAAAGAATATGCTTCAGAATTTTTTTGCCTCTTTTGTCTCTTTTCCCCTCAAACCATTATGACTGCTGACTACTCTCTGTTTTTAAAATTCTGGTAAGTAGGCCTTTTCTGCACCATTTTTAACTGATCTTTCTCCTTCTTAATTCTCTGACCATTTGCTTCTTTCTTCCTCATTAATCTCTTCCCAAAATGGTTGTTTGAACACTGGTGTTCATCAAGGTTTCCATACTCAATCCACTTTTCTTCTCCTACTTTATATCTTCATTAGTCATCTTGTTTATTCCTGTCTAAGCTCTGTCCTCTCCCTTAAAACTCTGTTGTCTACTACCGAATATCACTGACTTGTCTCTCCATAGGAATGTTAAATTCAACATTTCTATAACTGGCCTCATGTTTCACTCCATAATAACACAAACTCTCTTTTTATAATATCCTCTTTATTTAATGCTACTATCTTCTACCTTGTTGCCCAGCCCCGAAAATTGAGAGTCATGACAAACCTCCCCTTCTTCTCTTTCCAAATGTAATCACATCTACGGATTTTTATCTTGTAAAAGTTTTAAAATTCAGTTTCTTTTTCTGTGAGGTCCTCATACAGTTGTTTCAAAATTATGCCAAGAAACTTCTGCATATCCTTGCTGTGACGGGCCTTCTGAAAGCCATCTGTACAAAGCAGCTAGACAAGCTTATTTCACATTAACTGTGAAAATCTGTCTGTTTCAATTGCTTTCCATTATGTCAAATGTACTTTAAGCTTCTTAGCTTTGAGAATAAAGTCCTACGTATCGTGAGCTAAGTAGGAATATTTATGCTCTACCTCTGTCTACCTAAAAATCTAATTTCTGGAAATTGTAAAAAGATTTTAGCCTTAATTGATAGACATAAGTGACTAATGCACGTGAAAAGCTATTACTCCAAAATCATATAGCTTTTGAATAAAGATTCCTTTCCTTTTTCACCAAACCTCTGCCTCCAGAATTTTACCTAAAGGGTAGTGATGGGCAGCTGGACCCCACCTGCTGTTCAGTAACATGATTACATCTGTTTTACAGCCAAAAAATTGAAGGCTAGAGTAACTAGAAGTTTCTCCAAAAGTCATATGGTTAGTAATGGTATAGCCACAGACAAAACCAAATCTTTTAATATTTGCTGTATTAGTAACTGCACACTATGGTCTGTTGAGGGACATTATGACCATTAGCAAACATTAGGTCAACTATCCTGTTTGAGTCCTGACAGTAACTGAAGACTTCTGGAAATACTAAAGGAGCCTGAAATAGAAGACTTTTTGTCTATCATTTTTCATTCAGCACAAAGTATAAGTAAAATCTTAATAAATACAATTTGAAATAAAAATGAATGAATATAGGGTGAATGAATAAAAAATATTCCAGGTGTCATCTGGTTTTAATTAGAGTAGAAAGAATGGATAGAAAACCTTGGAATAAATGAAAATATTAGCTGATAAAATGTTCACTTATAGTGTTTTCTGAAACTGATTCTGATACCTTTTCTTTTCCTTTCTAGTGCCTTTAAGTAATTGGGATAGGTTAAAAAAAACCCACCTTCTTTGTAAGGTGATTACATTTCTATCATTATCCTAGACAGTAAGAGAAGTGATTGTACAATGACTAGAATCTATCTAAATTAATGTGACTCTACTTATGTTAAATTTTGTGAAAAAGAAAAAGAAATGGGAAAAGGGGATACTTTGCATTTGTAGTAATAGTGTCAAAAGGAATGATAAATGGAAAATAGAAAGAGAATGGAAAACAACAGAACATACTCTGAAGCAAATAAACTTAACATTTGATTATGAGGTTCATTTTCCTTAAGAGTCCCTGTTAATATAGTGTACATTGTAATCACCCTGCCCTACCCTTCTAGTAGTTTTATATTTGTAGGGGCATGACAAAGTTCATCTTGATTTATGATTAGACTGAATCCCCCTATGAGTCCTTCATAGCTTGAAGCCATTTCAAAGCTATAACTATTTAGTGATAATACTATACGTCACTAAGATCTTTCAAGTGTTAATTAAGCATAGCTGGTATGTTATTTGTGCTAATTTTCTGTTACTTCTTTAAAAGAAATATGAAGACACTGTAGCATAAGGGTTAAAATATGGGCTCATATACAGGAGTTGAAAATAAAGTGAACTTCCAAACTTTACATAGCTAAGTTTCATGTGCTGAATGTGGATTACAAAAGAAGCTACTGCACAGAACTGTTTGGGGGGTACCAAGGTCTGGTATGTAAAATGCTGTGTGCAATGTCTGCTTTGTTTTAAAATCCAAATACATTCAGTATATAGTAATAATGTCATTATTACATCATAATTTTAACCACATTAGTCTCATTACTGAATAGAAAATGTTCTAGAACTCTCATTTAAAAATACTTAATGATTTACTTACTGGTCAAATATTGAAGCTTTGAAATAGAACTTTAATATGTATTGTCCTGGACAAGGGTTATAACTGTTTTACAAATTCCCAGTGATCAACCGAACACATGGGACCTCTTTCAAACATATATTATCAGTATCCCTTCATATAACCACTTTATGTTTTCTTACTTATGATGTAAAGGTTTACTTTCTTATTATCCCTGCTTCATCTTCTCTGTCTGAGAATTCTGAGGTGCCTCCTCTACTACCAATCAAAAAATAAACCTTAGAAAAGATTTGGGTTTATACCAAAACAAGAAAAAATGAAACAAAACAAAATCTGTCATTTTGATGTGTTAAGGAAATGTGGCAAGATGGTTTGTAACTAGTTAGCATTGTCCCCCTTTACTGTAAAACAGTGCTTAGACACAGTCAAAGAAACTGAGTATGTGATTTTTTATTTTCCTATTATAAATAATCATGTATTCTAAAATAAAGATAACCTAAATGGTAAATCCAATCTTCTTGGAGAGAATCTAACACAAGGTGTCGATATTTCAATAATCCATTCCAATTTTAGAGTCACTTCATTACATTTGTTTGGTGATTTATTCACAAAGATGTATTGAGAACTTACTATGCCAGATATTATTATGTTAGATGTATAAAACTACGAAATCAGACAGAATCCCTGTGACTTGGTTCTTGACGTCTGGTTATTAAATCAAATGACTTGCTTCTTCTCAAACAATAAAGCAACTGTATTCATGGTTCAGCAGTTATAATAAAACACAAAATAATTTTTGGATTAATGTTAACTGTGGTGGTTCAAGTAATCATTTCTTAGTACTTATTTTATAATTTCTACATACATTTCAATATATTCTTAAGACATTTTCTTAAAATACAGTATGATTTAAAAAAAACAAAGAGTCTCAAGTAAAAACACATATTTATTATTTGTAACATAGTCTATTTATCATCGACTTGTTATATAAAGTTCAATTTATTTGATATATTGTAATGTAAGTGCTTAATAAAATATCGTAAGCAAAAATCTATTAAAAATAAAAAGTTTAGGATTTGTTTCTGACCTATGAAGAAGCAGAATATTTAAAGTTGGTTTGGGCTATGAAAACCTATTTCCAGTACCTTTCTCTCCATAATCCACTGTGCAGAAGAGTGGGCCAATTTACTATTAGTTTCATTGATCCTTTCCACTGATCTTACATGACTGTAAAGAATTTTGTCAAAGGATTTCCAAACATCTAAGTTTAAAATTCTCTTTAACTCCTTTCCCACATTTGTCTACCTGGAGTGAAGTCCCTGAAGAATTTCACAAAAGTAGTGAGAGGTTCCTTTTATTTCCTAAATGTGTGTTGTCTGTTCTTAATCAAGCTGAGCTTTTCAAAGTGGTCCCCATTTGATCTCTAAAAATAGTTTCTGAAAGTTTTCAACATAACAGAAGTTAAAGGAGACTCTCAGAAATATCTAAGTGTGTTTCCAAGGCTGGCCTTCAGTTAGTATTTTGTTTTGGTCATAAATTTAAAGGGATGTTTTCTTAATAGAAAAAGAAGTAAATTATTTTAATGCTAAAAGTTACATTCCTATTTTTCTAAAACTTAAATTTGCTGATTAATTTTTTTTAATTTTATTAATTTGTTATCACTGTGCATTTTTTTAAACTGACGTTAAGGAACAACAGCCCCCCCACCCCCGTCCAAACATTGGTTCATTAGAGCATTTCTAAACTCTGATAGCCATTACTAAAAGCAAAGGGAGGGAATGTCAATATTTGTCAAAGATGTATCTTGAAACCATTAAAATTATATTATTGTTCATTGCACTTCACTGTAAATTTCTATCCAGTATTGGACTTACACCCACAGTAACCCTGTGTGATTTTGTTTGGAAATATCTCATAAAATTTTGTAAGGCTCTAATTATCTCTTTATTCAGGATAAATGTGTAACATTCGATGAACAACTCAAATTTTCTAAGTTTCAGTTTCCTCCCGAGAAGCAGGTGGTCAGGAAACTTTAGAAAAAGGTATAGGACACAGATAATAGGATCATAATGAATGTCATTCTTGAAATTGTCATGTTTTTCCCTGACCCATGGGGTATAATGCCCTTGAAAGCTCTTTGCAGATATGCAGCCACAGAAGTTTCTCCGTTTTCAGGTTGATCTGATCCAGCCCCACAATGCTACCCCAAACTACCAGAACATATTCTTCATGGTTTTTTTTCCTTCCAAAATGAGCTTACAGCTGTAGCTGCATTGGTGGATGACTTTATTTCTTTATAGTGAACCTTCAATCTCAAAGTGACTTTTTGTATATAAAACTTTCTCTGAAAAATGAACAGGAACCTTTCCCCCTCTAAACAGCTCCTCACTCAGCTCTCTTCCAGTGAAAAGTTTCGTCATTAAATAATAAGTATGTCACTCCAGAGAAGAGCCAGTGAGTGATTGAAGAGCCGGTGATTCAACAGCTCTCCTCAACATGACAACTTCGGTTATTTCTAGTCAATTAAAATTGATTTTTTAATTAAGAAATTGCTCTGCTCCATCAACACAGCACAATTGTTCAAAAAGGAGATACAAAAAGAAAATTTCCTCATATACATACTATAGTTTTTGTGGGATTTCTTACCTCAGGGTTCATGGACGCGTAAAACTTTCCAAGTGGGTTTCAGATAACCCACTCTTGTTAAATTTGTATATAGAATAAATACATGTGACTCTTACATTATCTGAGAAAAAAGGATTCATGGCTTAATAAAATTTACCACGAATTTCACAATACACAGATGTTAACACACTAATTACCATTTTTTAGCTTATTATTAAAATATGTGTCATCTACTCTAATAAGAAATAAATTTAAAAATTTTGTCTTTATTAGAAAAACTAGAGAGAAAAGTAAAGCAAATATAATTCTACATGTTTCATAGAAAAGAAAAATATTACTGGTAGTCTTTACTAACACTTCTCAAAACTAGCATATAAATAAGTGGAAGGGTCGAAGTCTATGTAAGATTTCTGATCTCTGTACCACTGCCTTATGCTGCTAACTATTTCAGTTCCCCATTTACATTATAAATCTCTAGCTTAGGTACTGAAAAATCATAATTTACCCAAATTATCTGATTCTCCCCATCTAGATACATTATCTCATGAGGTCGACCACTATTTCCTTTATGCATCTCATCAAATTCTATTGTTTTCCTACTTGTACTGGCCTTTTGTCAAGTTAAATTTAAGTCTGTGGTTGTCCATTGTTTCGTCCAATTTTTACCTTTAAAATTTTTACCATATACTCCATTGTGTTGTAGTTTACTATCTACTGCCTAAGATTTATAGATAGTGCAGGAACAGAACAAGGTTAGCTATCTAATTTTTTAAAAGAATTTATTTATTTATTTTTAGAGAGAGGGGAAGGGAGGAAGGGAGGGAGAGAAACATCAGTGTGAGAGACAATACAAGTTGCCTCTCGTATGCGTGTCACCTGGGATAAGATTTGCAACCAAGTGTGTGCTCTGACCAGGATTTGAATTGGTGACCTTTCACTTTGCTATGCCACACCCAACCAACTGAGCCACACCAGTCAGAGCGCTAGCTGTCTAATTTTATGTTCTCACACATCAGATGGTGAGGTGGCCTACTGAGCTGTGGGACTCTTTAATTAGTCTTTTTTCCCCTCATCTTTCAATTGATATTTCACTGAATAAGAGTTATATTTGTCCTATCAATAAGTACAGTGAAATACATTTCTTGTTGCTTACAACACCAAATATTACACTCAGAATAAGCAAGTCTGGTGGGAATGATATGGGTGAAGTACTTAAAATGGCAGGATAATTGCATGCTGTTTACTAACCTGGAAGGGGGAAATTCTTATGTCTGAGGGTGATAACATGAATTCTAATTCTAGCACTGAGGACAGAAAGTTCAATAAGTGTGGCACTCATTGGTTTACTAACTGCCTGTTCCTTTTGGTTCAAGGGCTTGCAAGGAGCTGTTGCTCCACATTTGCGGAAGAAGTTTAACTTTGTTTTATTGTTATCAAATTCTTTCATAAACACAGAACAGATGATAACTGAATGTTACTTGAAAACTGAGTGACTATAAATTCACTGTGGGGTAGTACAGTCATCACTAGTAATGCAGATTGTGAGAAAGCATGGCTTCATTTTCAATCTAAGTCACTGCAATTTCTACTCATTGGCTCTAAAATATAAACCATTTACGCCAACATGTATAAATTTAAACAGGCTCAGACCTTTCAGATAATGATCAGGTGACATGATTTCCTGGTAGTTTCCATCACCTTCTTCATAGGTATTCCAGTTTGTATACGGCATTAAAATATATTGCTTAACATCCAAAATTGAATACATTGCATTATACCTACCTTCTATATCTATCAAATTGTTTATGTCATTGTAAAGACTAGATTTGACACTATTTTCAAATGCTTCAAAGATATTAACTATGTAAATATGCTTAATATTTTCTTGCTTTATTTTTAGCAGGAAAGTAGAACATTAGTTTTTTCTTTTTTCACAGATCTAAACCAAAACATATTTTATTACTTTCAAAAGTTTTCTTGCACATTTTGGTCTGTAGTCAAGTCTATTTTCTTCAGTTTAATTATTAAATTTTAATCTACAAGATTATTAATTATCAAGAAGAAGCAAATAAGAACCGATTATTTTAAAAAAGCTCTTCATTATGCAATAAAAAATAACATAACATTCACTGAAGGCCAAGTTTTTATATGAATTACTTTATTTTCAAAACAACCTTATAAAATATACACTGCCATTATTCCTATTAAAAAGATGAGGAAGAACGAGTATTTAGGTAACTTGACCATGGTTACAACAAAATTACACATCTCTGCTTCCCTCATTGTCTTTAAACAAAACTCAGTTCTCTTTTCTAATGCAATTGTTTCACTTTTAATACAAGACTCAGTCTTTCAAGGAAAAAGACCAATACTGAATCTCCTTCAGCAATCTTCTAGGTGTTCCTAGATAGAGTTGAATTCAATATTTTATTTTTCAGGTCAGTTATTAGTATATTTTTCTCCTCTACTGTGTTCTCATAAGGAATTCCTTGAACATAACTACCGTATAAGTAATGTATGAATCCACTATCTCAGCCACCATTGATCAAATTTCAGGTAAGCACTAGACCCAAGTTTAGTTAAACTAGATATTTAGACACAAATTTGGCCAACCCATAAGCTCGTTGATCGACGGCATGTGAGCCCTCTGGTATAAACACATTCTTGTGTGTACCATACAGACTATCTGATATAAGTAAATGTTTCAAATTTAAAATTAATGTGTAGGGACTCAGGCATTTATAAGAGACTAAAATAAAAATACATACAGTGGTATGTATTTTTATTGAACTAAAATAAAGTTCAATGAAAAATGGAAACAGCAAATTCAAATAGTAAAAACAGGCCTACAAGGGTGGATGCACGGATTTTATATTTCTCCAATAGATCACTTGATAAATAAATGATTGGCACTCCTTATTTAAAGGACTTGAGTATCATAGTCATATAAGTGACATGCCAACTATTTAACAACTGGTAATTATAATGTCTCAATTTAGCTCTGGTACTGTAATAAAGGACATAGAATAGATTATTCCATTCCTGACCAAAAAATATCAGACAATTGAAAACTTTGATTGGATCTGTCAGAGAATTAAGGTCATGGGAAAAAAATACCACCACAAAATACTGAGTCAGGTACTTCCAGAAATATAAGGCATTGCACTCAAGATTGGCTTATCTGGAGCAGAAGCTGGAAAACATCGTAAGCTAGAAGAAACCCATAAATTATAACTTTGATGCATTGTTGGGGATAATGAGGTCAAAAGTGAGAGTGAGAAGGTCCTGGGACTGTAGTGTTATTGGTAAGATACATTTTTTCATATTTTTCTTTAGGGAACTCTACCAGATTATGACAGAGAGAATCCTAGAAATCCTAGAAAACTCACTCCATACATGACTGGTAGAAGGAGGAAAGGGAACAAAACTCTCCCCTCACAAAAAATATTGAAAACCACAAAATGGCCAGAAACTTTACCTCCAAACTGGCAAAAATTAAGTAAAAACAGAGAATCTTGAATGAATTGGTAAGTTGGGGTGGTCTGAAGGAGAAGGGAACACCTTAAAGCAGAAGAAAGAGCATAAAAATTATAAAGGACTTCTCATTACAGGCAGGCAAGAAGAGATTGGAGTGGAATCATTAAGCCTCTGAAAGAAAAAAAATCTGCCCATCTAAAAAATTCTACATCCAATGAATTATAATTCAAAAATGAAGAGAAAGCTAATGAGTATGGATTTCTAATTGGGATAAGAACTTAAAAAAAAAATTAGATACTGTGATGGTTGTACAACTTTGTAAAAGGGTAATGAATTGTACACTTTAAAAGGGCTCATTTATGTAAATTATAGCTTCGTAAAGGTTGTTAAAAAAGTGAGTGGGAAGTAAAAGATTTCCTAAACAAACAAAAACTGATAGAATTAATTACCAGCAAATCTCCGCTGGAAGTTTAAAAGAAGACCTTAAGGCAGATGTAAAATGCTATAGGTCCTGAACTAATCTATATAAAGAAAACAAGAGTGTCCAAAAATGAACAAACAATGATATAATCTTTTACATAATTCATCTAAAGTACAACTATACATACGAAGAAATAATAATGAGGTGAGAGATGTTTATAGCATATAGATATATAAAATGAATGATGGCAAATGGATGGGAGGGAGCAATTGGGAATTCTGTGTGATATGGTTGGTGCCTGAACTACATGTAAAAAAAAGAGTTATTAAAGCTGGATTTAGATCACTTTGAGATATATATTTCAAAACCACTAAAATTATCTTAAACAAGCAAAATGATATATTGAGAAATATGATAAAATGAAATCTTATAAGATGCTCAATTAAAGGCAGAAAAGGCAGAAAAATATAAAACAAAGAAAATGTAATATAGAAAACAATTAGAAAGGTAGTAAATTTTAAATGAACAGTATAAATAATCACATCACATTAAATTGTTCTAAATATTTGGTATAAGAGATTATCAGATTAGATTTTAAAATGCATAGCAGCCCTGGCTGGTATGGCTCAGTGGACTGAGTGCCAGCCTGCAAAACAAAGGGTTGCGGGTTTGATTCCAAGTCAGGGCGCATGCCTGTGTTGTGGGCTGGGTTCCCAGTAGGGGGCATGCAAGAGGCAACTACACATTGATGCTTCTTCTCTCCCTCTCTTTCTCCCTCCTTTCCCCTCTCTCTAAAAATAAATAAATAAGATCAAAAATAAAATAAAATAAAATGCATAGCAATTTATAAATAATGAAATTTTTAAAATTCCCTTTCATTTTCTTAATAAGTAAAACTACATAATGTTAAACTGGACAACAAATGCTGTAAAAATAAAAATCATCAAGTAAACTATCGTCATACTTTCTAAATCTATTGAAAATTATTAAAAATGTTAAAATTATCTTTCTTTAATTTGTTTCTTTATGTTTCTTTTCTTGTAATCTCTAGCCATATTACAAACCTGTCTCAGCCATGAATTAAAAGTAGTTACAACAAATCTTTCTATGATATACCTAGTGACTAATTGATCACTACGTTACTTCCAAATGTGATAGACAGAGACTTTTCTGTTATTTATAATGTTCTTACTATTTATATTGAATTAACATTACTAATATTAAAAATTATTCTAGGCATTGTAATACTGAGAGTTTATATAGACTATCCAAAGACCTATAACAAAGAGAGAATATTCTTTTAGAATATTATATTTGGATTTTATTTTATTGATGTTTACTTCGAATGTATAAAGTTTTATAAATATCATTTGGAAAAGTATTGCATAGTCGTAAATGTATATAAATTATAACTCCATTATATTTGAAACTCAAAGAACAAATAAGTTCACGTCATTTATAAGAAAATCTGATAGCTTTCCTTTTTGGAGTATGCATTTATTTTGTTTTATTTAAAAAAGTATGCCATACATTTATTTGTTTTGTTTTTCTTATAGCATCTCTCCTCCTCTTCAGTTATTCCCATTGGTTAGTGTTTATACATGAAACCATTTTTGTTATTAACCAGACTGTGTATATCAGTAAATGTTTTACTTTCAAGATAAAGTAAATATTATCTTTGCTATATTATTATCTATTAAAAAAAACCCCAAACTATTTAAGCTTTGCCAGAATTTCCAATCTGCAATTTTAGCTTTAGGAAAAAAAGTTGCCAATAAATATCCAAATATACTTCCAATTTTCATTACTCCAGTTCTTTGCTATACAAATAAGTTAATTATATGTGGTGATTGTGATTTATTTTTATAGAGTATTTATTAAAAAAGATTTTAAATATTTATTTAATTTAGTTATTTGATTGTTGTAGTCATAAACAGTTGGATTGCTTGCCACAGAATGTAATAGACAAAATAAACTAGGGATTTCAGAAAAATTTTTTCTGATGCTCCCGACCATCTTCCCTAGTAAGTCACTGATAACCTCTGCACACAATTCAGTAAGTAATTACTGAATGTTTTTTCAAAAATCAGCCAAAAACCTTGTACGTGATTTCAGATGTTAGCCTGATCAGCTTCACAAAATAACACACAAAGCATTAAAAACTGCACTATTTTCAAAGTTTTCAAATTATCATTACTTAATAATGTCTAAAACCCAGGAAGAGCTTTGTCAATAATGATTGAAATCTCACTGCCTTGATGTCCTGCCTGTGACGCCTAGCGGCAGTGGCGCACCTGGCTAGGAATACCTGAGGCACCTCGGGCCCAGAGCAGGTGCTGGGCCTTTCCTGGCCCCTGTGGTTCTTACCATGATTTCAGCAAAAAACCGTCAAGGAAATTTGAGGTACAATATTTATTATTCACTGGTCCTGGAAGATACATGTCACCAGGACAGCCACACGGCAAAGTCAAGGGTAGGTAGACGAGGCAGCAAAAAACTGGTCTTGCCTTTATTAGGGTCCAATGGAGGGTGCCTAACCTTTCAAGGACTCTCTCTTTATTGGCAAATTTAAAGCATAAGAGCAGGAAATAGAGCAAATGGAATAGGGTCACTCAAGTGTCAGTTATCTAAGTTACCCAAAGCATTCTAAAACAGGGAACTTCATAGGTAGGGATAGACTAATTCCTTACACAGGTGTATTTGCTAGATGAAAGTCTTTGAAATGGATTCTTCAGCAGTCAAAAGGTTCACGTCAGGCACTTACATTATATTCAGAAAGCTTAATGTCAGGTGCTTATATTATACTTGATTTATAAGTTCCTCCAAAGTATTTCTTAATTTCAGCTTTAAATTACAAAAAGTTTTGTAACATGTTACCACAAATCCAGATTAAATGTTGTAGGTAGATAAATATCATTTCATAGCCTGAAAGGGTTAATCACTTTAAACTACACAGTAGGTCATTTTTTAAAAGTGCTGGTTAGTTTTTATTTTTATCACCCATAATAAATAAAATATTTTCTCTCTTAATTCAATTGCTTTATTATATGAAAACTTGATTGCAGGTTTTCTTTATTTTAAGCATGAGCTTTAAAAGAATATAAATTTTATTTTGATAAAAAATATAAAATTTAACACAGATATATATATCTGTATATATAATAATATTATGTAGTATCTACTATTTATTATTTAATCATATAATTGCAAAGAAAAGAAAACAATCAAGGAGATTTTTTTTTTTAAACACATGCCAAGACCACTTGTTCTATATCCATTTATGTTTTGCTTCACAGGTTGTTATGAGATTCTGCATAATTTTAGCGTCTCCAGTTTCACCTTCCTTCCTTATAAACTTATTTTCCACTTAGTAACTTTGTATCAAATGAAGAAGCATTGCAACCAAATTATAAATTTTACATTACTAATATAATTGTTAGAAGAAACTATAAAGAAAAGAAACAAAGATGAAACAGGATAATTGTTAAGTCATTAACACCAAACTGATCTAATAGCAATTTCTATTTTTGAAAACCTTGGGTCCTTTGTATATCTAGGGCCATCATCAAGGATTCATATCAATTAACAAGTGTGCATCCCAGGGTGGATTACATCATTTATGCATATGAGCAAGATCATTTAATTTCACAATTTTACGAGTAACTGGTTTATGGAGGCCAATTTTCAGGAGTTTTACTATTATCTATTATTCTTCCATTTCGTAGTTTACAATTCTCAGAGGAAAGTTAATTAAACATGGCTTTGTATGAGGCAGGTTCCTACTAGGGCAATCCATAAGACGTTTTTGTATTTCAACACTCCCAACACATAAAATTGCCTTTAAAAATTATTGTCACTAGAAATAAAAAAAAATCACTAACTAGCAAAGCCACCCATGTAGGCATATACAGATAAAGTTAACAAAGGACTTGGGGTGAAGGAAAAGATACCAATGAAGCAAATGGTTAATCATCCAACCGTTGTTCTCTGCCCTGACGTTAAATTTCTGTGTCTGTTGCTCATCCTTTCCAAGTATCAGTATTGTCCCAAATAACTTCAAATCACTTAACAAACTGTGTTTTCTCACATATTTCTAATGTCTGCATCTTCTATAGCCACTTTATGTATACAAACTGAAATGTATATATAATTTATACATCATAAATTTAAAATTTATTACTAACATTGCCTTAGCATTCCACTTGTTTTTTAGTTTTGTAACTCAAATTTTCATACATGATGGAAAGATAAAACTTTCTTTGGATTTTGTCACATTTTTCTAATATAGGCTTAATCATATTTTTTAACTCATGAAATTAATCTATTGATTATAGAATATTTAATTAGTTAAAATTTATTTTATTAATATCTTCATTTTGATTTAGAAGAGAAATTGAATTTAAGTGGTAAATTGGTAAACTTCATCATTTAAAAATGAAGACATTTCTAGATGACTTTAAATAAATGTTAAACTATAACTTAGTAAGAATTTAATAGGAAAGATGTTTTTGGGTTGCATCAAGAATTTTTAAAAATAGTAAAGATTCTATTTTAAAATATGTGAATGTTGCATTAGAAAAGTTTGCTAATGTAACCATTTTAATTCTCACTGAGTACTTGTGAGACATATGGCTGGCAACTATTATTATTTTTCGTACTCATACATTTGTGCTACACTGCAGTAGAACAAAAGTTATGATAAAAGAAAAATTTTAAATATGATCATTTTGTTATTGTTTATAATTTAGGAAAAGGTACATATGCATATTCAAGGCACATTTTATATTATGCCCTTAGGTAGAGGGTGCTTTTCCTTGATGTTTTATGTTACAAATACTATAAGGAAGTTATCATTACCCTTATTTGATTGATGAAAAAAGTAGATATATAAATATTTAATAATTCCACCAAAGTCATAAATGTTGTGATTTGAACTCTGTTCATCTGACCCTGAAGCATGTATTCTCATCTGTTGCATATTCTATTCCTCCCAAAATTTTTCAAAATAGCCTAATTTTTATGGATGTTCTGGGATGTTACTTGGGGAATAAAAAGTTCAGCAGTAGAATTTTAGTAAGAGGTGTTTAATCAAAATTAGTTAAATTTCTCTAGGCAATATTTTTCAGAATTATTAATATACTGATATAATTTTGGGCTTTCAAGAAGCAGGCTAGGCAAATAAGGTTTTCAAACATCTTTTGTTTCTTCCATAGTTTTTCAGGTATATTTGGTATACCAATGTTTTGTGTAACAGAATTTGAAAATATTGCTACAGAATACTTGTAGGTGTCACCAGACAAATAAAATTTGTATAAGTCAATAACTTCTGTGAATTATATCAATCATCATATCTATCACACCCTGCTGTTCTGTTTTGCTGGAGAACTCCGACTTACAGTACTTAAAATTCCTTACTGAAGGACAGCCTTACAAAATGATAGTGCAAGATTCTAAATAGAACTTTCTATATGGTCTCCTAACTAGTAATTCAGAAGAAAATACTCCTAAGTTTAGAGTCAAAGAGTTAAAAAAGTACAGAATGGGTAAAATAATTTTCTCTGTGCAACAGTGGCAGGATACCTGTAGTTGAACCTGTTTCTACAAATCAATGTGCACTAGCATGAGGTAAAAGGGGCTTTGGAATTGCGGATTTAAACTAGTAACAAACACTATTTTTGTATTTTTTAAGGAAATAATTCAGAAAATAATACCAATTAAATACAAATGTTCTATCAAAGGCATGTGGATTTATTTGGCTATGAATGTTACTCATTCTTAAAATAATTCTAGAAGATAAAAATGATTATAAGATTAAAACAAACCTCCAGCAGAATGTGAGTCTAATCAAATTAGTAAACTGGAGATGGGCTTCAAAAAATACAAGGAAGAAATGTGTTAATATCAAATTAAAATTGACCAACATATATATTTCCCTCTCAATTCAAAATCAGCTTACCATCTCCTCTAAAGATTTAGAAGACTCTTTGAGCAGGATCTGCAACTACTCGACAGAAACGACTTGCCTCCAAATAAAATTCATCACCAGGTTCAGAGCAGATTAAAATGCCATAAATTTCAGAGAGGACGTCTTTCTGGTGTATTCACAGGCTGACTTCTGTCTCTCAGCCTATGTTCATTTGCACTTCCTTTTGGTGCTCTGTTCTTCCAAAATTATCTTGCAAATTATCAAGCGAAATAGAGACAGACTCATGGATAGAGTAAAGAGCAGGCTGACAGCTCTGGGGGTGGGTGAAGGTGGGGAGGTGGAGGGATTGAACAGAAGGAAAAAGAACTGATAGCCAGGGACAACAGTGTGGTGATTTTTTTTGGGGGGGGGCTGAGGAATATGGTGAGTGGAGATGGGGAAGGGTATGGGGGGATAAATGGTAATAGATAAATATACAATAAAAAGTGAAAAGAAAATTGAGTAAAGCAAACAAAAAAGATGCTGAATGAAAATCTGGATTCCAATATGTCAGAATAAAAGTGCTGACTGAGATCATCCCCCTTGGGACACTACTGGCCTTGGCACACTGTCCACTACTGGAAGCTCTTAAAAAAATAAACTACTAGGACAATCTCAAAGTTTTGGGAGACAATCAAGAGCCTAGGCCAGGTTGAAAGATAAGGTTTATCTCCTATACAAGGTCAACCCTTTAATACTGGTAGATGTGCTATTTCATATAGCACATAGAAACCAACACAGAATGTCAAACAAAATTTATTAAAGTAGAGATAAGTATTTTACCCGGCATAGAATTCAAAATAATAATCATTAGGGGCACATCAAATCTTGGAGAAGAATGGATGTACACAATGAGGATTCAAAAGAGAAATACAAACTATGAAAATGCTTCAAACAGAAGTCGCAGAGCTGAATGATACAATAATTAAACTGAAAAACAAAATAGAGAAGTTTAACAACATACTAGAGAAACAGGAAAAAGATTACTAAACTCAAAGACAGAACAAAGGCACTCATCCAATCAGAGCAGCAAAAAGAAAAAAGAATAAAGACAGCAAAAGAGATTTATAGGAAAATAACAAGTGGACAAATATTTGTTTTATATGAATCCCAGAAGTAGAAAATATAAAGAGGCAGAAAAATTATTTGAAAAAAATAATGGCTAAAAATGTCTCTAACTTAGAAAAAAAAGCAGACATCCAGATACAGGAAACCCAGAAAATTCCAAATAATTGGAACTCAAGAGACCAATACTAAGACATAGTATAACTAAAATATCAAAAGTTAAAAACAAAGAGGCAGCAAAGGGAAAGTAATATGTTGCATACAATGAAACCCTAAAAGACTATCAGCAGTTACTATGAACTATCCGATGTTTATTCCAGTGAGACCTGATGCAGTAGACATGTCAAATGCAAGACCTCTATTTGGGGTATTACACTTTAAAGCTAATGCAATAGAACTATTCAGGCTGCACTTTTAAACTTTAGGGGATGATCAACAATGTGTTTCTAGGCATGCACAGCCGTTCACACCTGGGAAGTCCAAAGCATTTCTATTAAACATGGTTCCACTTCAATTCCATTTTTTAAGGCATTAGTATAATCGATGCTCCAGAGTTATTAGGACTTGATGAATTGAATTAAAGTATATCAGTATTTGTATGCTGATCAATTATTTTATATTATTCACAATCATTCCATGTCTGGAGATTAATTAAATGTAATATTCCTACTACACAGAATGAGGTAAAGAAGAGGCAAATCATTCAAAAACTAGACTTTGATCTTATGCAGAAACATAGGTGAGACTTGATGCCAAACTATGTGATTTATAAAGATTTATAAACAGATACATTAAGCTTTGTAGGGAGGATTGGATACTTAACTATTTCTGCAACTGTACAGAAGAATAGTAATAGAATAAAGGTTTGCCCCACATTTCTTAAACAAATATAAATCAAGAAAATTAGGGCTGAATTCCAACTGCACTGAAAGATATGGATGCCAGTCTGAATTTTATGTATATATATATACATAAAAAATTCTATATATAACTTTATATATAGAATTCTATATATGTAATCTATATCTATATATCTATAGAAAGAGGGAAGAAAAATGTCTAGATATATATTTTAAATTATCTTATGGTGACTAAGCTAGAGCCCAAGTGGACAAAATCCTTTGAACTTAAAAATTATTTCGATAAACTTTTTCTCTGGTAACTCCACATCAGAAATACAAGCAGTGATGATATTAATTTTAAAAAAAATGCTTTATTTTTTTATATTCACTAGTATTAAAAATCTTTTTCCTTTTCACTGAAGGAAAGAAAGCTGGTGCTGCTATTGTTATAGGTTATTAATTTTTTCTATTGATTTGGTCCTTAATATTCATATCTGTAAATGTTTGAGATTTAATATGCTCCACATTAAACTTACAAATGAGTATGTTTTGAACTTCTTTTCTTATTTAGAGATTGCTCAGAAAAGTCTTCTGTTGTCCATACATTAAGTTTCAAGATGTGTTTTGCTTCCCCCAACAATAAAAATTCACCACTACCCATGACTAGAGAAACTCATTTATTGACAGTTTGCCTGATTTGATGGGGACCTAATAAATAAGTCTCCTTATACCTTATAGGAAATTAATGAGAAAAGATAATAATTCTGCCAAGTTTGAATATCTGCATAATATAATATAACTTCACATAATTTGTCATATGAGGTAGGGCCCCGAAAATGGAATTTATTCATTAAAAGTGTATACTCATTCTTACATGTTTAAACTTCAGTCATTTTTGAAGCACTCTCCATTTGATGCAATATACCTATCAAGGTCTTTTTTTCCCCCCAAGACTCAAAACAGTTTTTGAACTCATTGATTTTGATGCCTTTTAGAGCTTCTGCCATTTTTTGTTTCACCTCTTCCATATAGGCAAACAGTTTCTCTTTGAGGAATTTTTTCATCTGGGGAAACCAATAAAACTCACTTGCGGGTGAGACTGGGTGAATAGGAAGGGCATGGTACAGAGATCATGCTGTTTTGGTCAAATCTGCTGAACACTCAGTGTGGTGCGGGCAGGGGTGGGCAGGTGTGGGCAGGGGTGGGCAGTTGTGCTCGTAAGTCACCCATCATGAAGTGGGCACACGCGTGGAAAGACTCTTCAAAAAAATTCAGTGAAGCTAAACACAGCCTCTCACAACAATGCCAGCTGGTGCACTGATACAGGTGGGTTCCTGACCCACTCACCTAGTGGGGGAAGCCTGTACTACAAGGGGCCTGCCCTCCAGAAAGTAATTTTGTTTTTTTACAAGGGTACCCTTTTTTTTACAGTGGGTACCCTTTGTAAGATATATCTTTTCTGGCTTATTTGATCATTAATTAGTTTTCAGAATTAGAGTTTCTTTAACAACAACAACAAAAAAAGGTTTTATTTTATTTTTACTATGAATATATTTCAGGAATCGAAGGCAAAAAATCGATTCAATTAGAATCCTGATCAACTGCAATAAGTTGAAACAATTTAAATTTGAAGCAGTGATGACTTTAGGGATAACTCAAGGGCCCTGAGTATATGAGGCATTACTGTGAGGTTTAAAAGTTAATGTTATTCACCTCTAATTAGTACCTAAGATTTGTCTTTATCTGTCATAAAGGTTAAATTAAATTAGATATGATTATGAACTTATTACCAGAAATAGGAAGAAACTAGAGTGAATCATTCACCCTTGTATTTGATTCTTCTTGGGTTACTAGCCTTAAGCCAAGGGGAATAAATTAAGGCAGGCTTTATTTGAAAGTTTGAAAGGCTTACTGAGTTGTCCATGCAGAATAAATAGCGTTCTAAGATTCTTAAGCAAGATACTATCCTTAGCAGTTCATAAGAATAATTATTCTCTTTTTGTTGACTTAAAATACCCTTTAACACAAAATGATTGCTCATTGTATTATTTATATGAGTTTCCATAAGCCTGACATCTATGAATGAGGCCCTGTGGCTTTTGAACATTCTTCACATTGCCTATGGCAATAATTAATCAATTAAGTGTTCCTCTTTAACCATCATGTTATATTTGAGGTCCTAACTCTCATGGGGTGGGAGAACTCCATGCAGTTCTTCCACTTGTTATTAAACTTATATGACACTATATATTATTAAAATGGTGGGGGGAGTGGATCACCCAAGTGTCATATGGAAACTTCTCTGTTGTGTTTTCTAATTTTGTCCATTCTTTTCTCTTTGTCCTACTTCATCATGTCTCTTTGTTCTGCCTTGGGGTTTTACCTTCTTATTTTAATACTTGTATTACTCTTTAAGATGACACTCAAACTATATGCTATCAAATTATAATATTCCATTTTAAATATAGTATTACTTAAAGTTTTATACCTCTACATAAACTCTGAAATATTACATATGCTTGTTACCTTTGTTAAAAGGAATATTTATATGCAATTTCAGTTCTCTAACTCAAAATTGGATATGAATCTTCTCTCCAAAATATTTTTTTAAATAACCCCATAGCTCTCGCATTCTATAAGATACAGATTATTCTCCTGGCAGAGCAAAATAATCCATAATGAGAGTGGAAAGCACTGGGGAACTCAAAAGGTTGAAGAAGTAATAATTACATTTGGAGTCTCTATTTAAATAACTTCATTTAAAGTGTATTTTTCTCTGTCAAGACAGATTCCATCTTTCATGTCTTATATGCCTCTTTCATTTGCCTTAAAATATCATACTTATCACAATACTTAACAGCATTTAAAGACTAATGGTAGTTAGTTTACTTTACAAAAAGGCCCTATCAGTGTGATATTTTAATATAATTTTCCATATATTGTCTGATGAAAGGACCATGTGCTATACAAAATAATATACATATATTTACATGTGGTAGTTCTAAAAATGGATGAAATAAAGATATTGCTACAACAGTAACCACAGAACCAGCTCGAACTGGCCTTATCCTGTTTTGAACAAGATACTAAGATATTTTCAAGGGAAAACAGAGCAGAACTGCAAGTCATGCAGCCCAAGTGAGCACAGAGGAGAGAATTCTGACCTTCAATAACACCAGGAATCAAGGTTTTGCCCTCCCCCTCCTCTGCACCTGCAATGAAATCTAATTGCTGGGACTTGACTGGAACTCTATCACTGGAACATTTTCAGAAGTTTGTCCAGGCAGATTAAGTGCTGAAGTCTCCTACTGAACTCTGCCCTAATAACATCCGCATACCAGCATGTCCTTTCCCAAGCGCTAAATTTCTACCTCAAACCTTTGTTGGGGAAAAAGATTTGAGCCTTGCCTCCTGTCTCTGTGCTGGTCAACTTTACAATAAAACCCTTTCTTTTCTCAAAAGCCTATGTCATAGTATTTGTTAGCTTCTATGTGCATTGAGCAGATAATCTGTGCTGGGAGACAGAACTCAGATGACTTTTTCCATGATGTATCTTGAAACACGAAGCTAAGCAACATGATCATGTGTCATCCCCACTGATATACACTCTTCTGAGTAGACCTCAATTTCTACCTAAATCATCACATTAAAAATATTAAAAATCAACATTCAGGAACATCTGAAAGTATCTCAGGTAATGAGAAATACTTAAAATATATGCATATCATGGTTTTTCACCTTCAACCCTTTATAGAGGCTCCTGTATTTATCAGAATGTCCCCTGTTTTCTGTTACCTGACAAAAACTTTTCCTGTCTTTAGGTTAGGTCATAGACTCCCTGCACAGAATCTTTCTCTAATCCATAAAATAAATTAATTCCTCTCTGTGCTAATATTTTCTGAATGGTTTCTATATTTCAACAATGATTACATTGTACCAAAAAGTTTTTTTTTCTAAAAACTTGTCACTCACTTTTTTATACTAGTCATCATGTAGCAATTGTTTATCAGCCTTCCTGTGGTCTTTGCTGAACTGATGAGAGTACTTGGTTTTAGTGGCTATGATGATGGTTAAAAGATCTGACATGCAACCAAGGTTAATTTTGAATGGAAGAAGATACCCCATTTCCTCTTTTGTCACAAACAGCTTTCGCCATCTCTTCTTTTCTGTAGGTTTGCAAGTAGAAAATTTCTAGTCAGCAATAGAAAATAAGTAAATTTGCATACATAGAAAAACTATTGTGAAGAGAAAGAGGGAAAACTATTAAGGACAAGGACCTTGGATTCAGTATTTTTCCAAAATGTATTCTTGTTCTTCGTAATTATACCATCTCATTAATCCTATTAACACTGAAATGAATTTGTGATGGGCTAAGGTCACTTGCAATGAAAGACTCTTGACCAACATACATACTTATGTTAAGATTAATATTTAGCTCTAGTACCGGCAAAATAAAACTCAGCCAATCAACAGTTGATTAAACAACATATTTTTCTGTATGATTATATCCTGAGGCACTAGACCAGAGCTTATTCTGTTTTGGGTTTCTCTGAATATTGAATAGAAGATTAAATTATTTGACTACTCTTTCAAGAAAACAGACAACACTATACAGGGTTGGGCAACACATGGGGTTTATTCTTGTATTATTATGTATTAATGATGGTATTATATTTCAAATGAACAATTGTAAATCTACTTTTGCCCAATCCTATATAGCTCAATACTTAACAATTAGGAGTTCAAGTTCATGGAGGCTAAACTTCTAAGAGAAAAACATGATCAAGGAGGAAAAGGAAAGTCTCCGTGTTCTTTCTGTGTACTCCCTGTGTATAATCATGGACATAACAGGAAGTCCCATAAAAGAAACAAGGTGCTAACAAAGAATATATTAAAGTTGTGGGTACTTTTACATTTTTAATTAAAATATCCTTGTTATTGTTGTGAGACCGTTATTTTCAATTTCTTATGTAATACTAGTGGATAGGGAGTTACAAATGGTGAACTCAATTACTTGATTTTGCCGTATGGAGAGCTAACTAATTCAGAGTTAGTTATTTTTTTCTGGAACATACACTTTTGTACTTTACAAGGCACCAAGATCCTATGCATTACCCAGTAATTTAAAAAAAAGAACTTTATTGTATCATTCCCCTAGTGTCTAACCAGTATGAGTTCTTCTCAAATGGGTTGGCATTTTCTTCAAGATCAGTTAACAAAGATCGTATTGTCGCTGAACAGGGACTCATTACTAAAGAGTTAATTTCCATATAATTTTTAGATTGAATGGTTTGCTTTCTTAAAGCATAATATGAATGAGCACTGACACCCCCAAAAAACAGAAAAACAGAAACCCATTTTGTGTTCTTGTTTAGGAGAAAGAAACCATAGACCCATAGAAACTCATTCCCATGGTTGCACACATAAGCTAAGATACTTTGTGTGTATTTCATAATGATTTTGCATAATGTGGCTGTCTGGGTAACAGAGGACAACAGAACTTCACAAATAACCACAGCAAAGGATAGTGCTAAATGTACTGAGAAAACAAAATTCACTGAATAAAACTGTAATGGCATATGTTTGGCATCTATATAAAACTCTTTCTAAATTGACTCATCCTTTTATCAGTTAGTCACATTCTGAACATATTGCTGATGTGACTTTTCCTTCTAATCAGCCTGAGGGTGTCTTCATTTGTAAAGGGAGGGGACTTATCAGCAGGGAAGTTCAGGAGGGAAATCATCTGGGAGTGCTGTGCAAGTTCTGCATGCCACAAATTAAGAAAAAGATTCTAATAATTCACCATTATTACCTCTTACACACTATTATCTATTTTGAGCTTATAAATCCCAGCTTTATTAAGTAACAAAGAAGGCATGTAAGTAATTTCTTCAATTCATATCTTTCCAAGGATTATATTGAAAGTGAATAATATATTGTAGTCCATCTATATCTCAATAATATTTTGATTAACCATACCAGAGCCTGGGAAATAAGATATGTGTGACCCTTGATGAACCTGTGATACTAAAAACTGCTGAGATTTAAAACAGAAAAAAAAAATTCTGTTTTTCTACTGTGAACACAATAATTTGGAACCTAACATGTTGAGAGGCATTTATTTTTTGCCAGAGGTGAAAATATGATTGTTTTCAAAACTACATTCTAACAGCCAATCAAACATATTAAGAGATACTTGTTGAAGAGCTAAAGTTTGTAAAAGTTAAACACTTGACAGTTGAGGTCCTGTAACTGAGATGAAACTATTATAACTCTCGAATAAACCAAAGTAGGGGGTATGTGGGGTGAGGGGCTGAAGGGGGGAAAAGTGGGACAACTGTCATAGCATAAACAATAAACTACAAAAAAATAAATACTAAAATTTAAAAAGATTTAACTTTGAAGCTCTGGTACCTTTCAGCATTGACAAGATTCTGTAAAGCAACAAGACCCTGTATATGTTAAGAGGAAATATATATGCAGGATCCTGTAGTTGACTTTGTGAATATTTGGGCCAGGTCGTTCAAAGTTAAAACCTTGAACAGCAGAAAATTTTCCTCTTATATATAATTTTTAACTAAAATTAACACAAACTAATGTTCTACTTCCATCACCAATTTCCCTAAACATCTTTATTAAAAGCATCCCACAAATAATTTGTCAGATGTTTTTTCTATAAAATGAGGGGAAAAAAAACTGGCTCTGAGAATTTATACAAACAATCTGCATGATGTTGAGCATATTTTCAGGGGAAAGTTTCAAAAGGAAACTTCCACCAGGGAAATGAAAATTCTAGTTCAAACAATCTCTTATAAGAATATTTTTGGCAGGAAAAAATAGTGGTTGTGCCACTCGTGATGCAATTGAATCCACATGAGCAGCTTATTAATGGAAAACTGGGTTAATTGACATGACAAGCATATATAATCAACTAGAAAGTGCTTATCTTTTTCTGACATGGTTTGGTGTTTGGCTGAGTTCTTTCAGTCCTTTGTTCTAATTTGGCTCTAAATCAATTGGATTGTATGGCACCAGGGATTTTGCATTTTGTGAGCTTGTAGTGGTAATCACAAAAGGTATTGGAATTCCAACCCACTCCTCATATTGTATGAGCTAAAAAAAATTGTACATGTTAGAACATTCCAAAGTGGCCCTGGCAGGGTTGCTCAGTTGGTTAGTATCATCCTGATAAGTTAAGGTTGCATGAATAGGTGGTACCACAGAGTCTCTCTCTCTCTCTCTTTCTGCCCCTCCTTCCCTCTCTCTTCTATCCCTTCCTGTCTGTCTCTCTGAAATCAATAATTTTTTTTTTAATTCCAAGGTAATGTAATATACACACCTCTCTCATTTTATCCAGCCTATTAAAAAGTCAGCATTTCCTATATGATTATAACATTGAAGTACATTTCTAAAATATAAAAAATAAGATATTATTATTAGGTAGAAAACTAGAGTATACATTTCATCCAGAATTAAATAAACCATAATATGTTATAATATTTAGACACAGTTTATTTGAAAAGAATTGTTTGAACCAAGTGTTAAAAAAAGGCAATGGGAAGGTATTTAACAATTGCTAGAGAGACAGTGAAGACAACAAGGACAGTATATAGAAACAGAAAATCAAATTATGATTTTAGTATCCATGAAAATGACAGCCAATCAGTTTTTACTGTTGTGAAAAGGCTTATTAATTCATTCATTTAGTAAACAAAAATACTAAGTGCCTATTATGTTTTAGGTACTTTACAACTTACGATTGTTAGATAAAATAGAGAGCACCCAGTTAAATTTGAACTTCGTATAAACACTCACTTTGATTCATTGTCAAATTTTGGGGGGGAATAAATTAATGAGATTTAACCAAGGACCTCCCCATTCTTTTCTTAAAATACTTATGGAAACACCTGATTTTATTCATTACATCATTTCCTATTTAAAATAGATAAACTGTATTTTTTTTGTTTATTCCCTGTAACACATAATTTAAAAAAAGACAATAAAATACACCAAAATAAACTCAAGATGGAAAAAAACCTTAAATATAAGTCATGACACCATAAAAATTCTAGAAGAAAACATAGGCAGGAAAATTTCAGATATCCCACACAGAAATATTTTCACTGATACATCCCCTAGCACAAAGGATATAAAAGAAAGAATAAATAAATGGGACTACATCAAACTAAAAACCTCCTGCACCGCTAAAGAAAGCATTAATCAACAAAATGGAAAGGGAACTAACCATATAGGAAAGCACATTTGCCAATGATATCACAGACAAGGGTTTGATCTCCAAAATATGTAAAGAACTCACATGACTCCACACCAGGAAGACAAGCAATCCAATTAAAAAATGTGCAAAGGACCTGAACAGACACTTCTCCAAGAAGGACATACAGAAGGCCCAGAGACATATGAAAGGATGCTCAGCATCACTAGCCATCAGAGAGATGCATCTTAAAACCACAATGAGATACCACTTCACAGGTCAAATAGCCACCATAAACAAATCAACAAACAAGTGCGCTGGCAAGGCTGTGGAGAAAAGGGAACCCTAGTACACTGTTGGTGGAAATGCAGACTGGTGCAACCACTGTGGAAAACAGTATGGTCCTCAAAAAACTGAAGATGGAACTGCGTCCTGATCCAGTGATCCCACTGCTGGGGTTATTTCCTAAAAAGCCTGAATTGCCAAATTCAAAAGAACTTATGCTCCCCAATGCTCATAGCAGCATTATTTGCAATAACCAAGTGCTGCAAACAGCCTAAGTGGCCATCAGTAAATGAGTGGATCAAAAAACTAGTCCATTTACACAATGGACTACTGCACAGCAGGAAACCCCCTAGCCTTCAAGACAGCATGGATGGAACTAGAGAGCATTATGCTAAGAGAAATAAGCCAGACTGTGAAAGAAAAACACCATATTATCTCATCTATAGGTGGCACCTAATCAACAAAACAAACAAATGAGCAAAGTAGAACCAGAGACTTGGAAATAAAGAATCAACTGACAGTGATGAGAGGGGAGCAGGGAGGAGAATAATGGGGGACATAAGGGGAAGGGGTCAGCCAAGGAACACGAGGTACTCATGGGCATGGACAATGAGGGGGGAACTGGCTGTGGGAGTGGGGTGGGCCCAGGTAGGGGTGAGCAATGGGGAAAAGGGGGGACAACTGTAAATGAACAACAATAAATATTTTTAAATAAGGTAATATAATTTAATTATCAATTATAAATCCCATGTGTCAGAGCATACTTGGCCATTACCAAATAAACTAAAAGTTAATTTATCTGGATCAATTCTAAATGATATCAAACAGACCTAACCAAAGTAAAAAAAAAAAAAAGACTATAAAATAGCTTTATATGCATTGAATACTCAGTACCCAATTCATTCATAATTTCTCTCATTTAAACACAAAAAGAATGATTTGAGAAAAAGTTTCTTATGAACTTATTTAATAAACAGAATCAAAGTTTTCACTATAGAAGAAAAAACATATATAAGAAATGGCAAAAAGTCAGAGAGAAACTGTAGATGTAAAGTAGAAGTAACAATACGTGTGGAAGACAACATAATGGCTCTCCAAATACATCCATGTTCTAAACTCTGGAAACCAGTGGATATGCTAACTTATATAGCCATAGGCACTTTACAGGCATGATTAAATTAATGGATTTGTGATGGGATTATCCTTAATCAGCAGGATTTTTTTTTCCCCCTAAATCAGATGGTGTTAAGTGGGGTGACTAGCACTGAAGCATCCACTCCTCAGTTTGCATTCTTATCCATATTCTGGCACTCGTGTTATATGCGAGCAGTGAATGCTGGGAGCTCAACTTAGGCTGTTGAAAGAGTGTCTACAGGAGGTTTCTCTGTATCTGGAGTTTCCCAAAGCATATGTGACTTGTTCCTAAAGAGAATGAAACCATAAGCAAGCATTTTTAAAGCAGATGAGAAGAGGCCAGTCTCTTAGGGACTTAGGCCACACACAGGCACAATATCATTCTGTTATATTCATTTGTTCGGGTAAGCTGCAGAGCCTGCCCAGAATCAAAAAGATGAGACATATAGACCCAAACTCTAAATGGAAGGGATGGTGGGGGAAAGTGGAGACAACTGTGCCTGAACAACAATAAAAAATAAATAAATAAATAAATAAATAAATAAATAAATAAGTAGTCATCACCTTGCCCCTCCCCCCAAAAAATACTGTGGCTGTCTTACATCTTTAATTTGTCATTGGTAAAATTTACTAAAGCTGAACATATATACATACTTTTACTCAGCAAGCTTTTCTTTCCAGTATATTCTGTTTAATACACACTGAACACAAAACATGTGCATATGTTCCCAAAATACATGTACTGGAGTGTTCATAATAATGCTGCTTTAATTGAAAAGAAAGGGGGGAAACTATTAAAATGTCCATTAATAATAGAGGTGATAAAGAAATTTTAGTATATTACCAAAGATATACTATGTAGAATGAGCACTTGCTAATCTACAACTACACATAAATATGAGCAAATATTAAAAGCATTGAACAAAAGACCAAAATAATATATATATACTGTTTCATTTCATTTGTATAAAAAATAAATAAGCTAACTAAATCTATTAGGTCAATGTTGATTTAACATGAGTGAGCAGTTGAGGTTCTGGGTTGTTGACATGCTCACTTTCTTGGTTTTCTTTCTAGTTGGGAGTTATGTTCAGTTTGATAATATACATATATATCTTCTTGTGAATTCTACTACAATAATAAGTTAACAAAAATAATAAAAAAATATAATCTGACACTGTCAGTTTCCTATCACTGATTTAACAAATAACCCAAAATTTAGTGTATTAAAACAACACACATTTATTATCTTAGAGTTCTGAAGGTCAGAAGAATGAAATGGATCTCTCTAGGCTAAAATCAGAGTGTTGGCAGTGTTTCATTACTTCTAGAGGCTCCTGGGGAAAATTCATGGTTTTGCCTTATTTGGTTCCTAAGGGCACCTGTAGTCCTTGGCTCATGGTCGCTTCCTTCATCCTCAAAGAGAGAACACTACATCTTAAAATCTCTCTCTGACTATGACTCCCACCTTGTGTTACCTGGGTTGGGTTCACCCCAATGATGTAGGATAGTCTTCCCATCAGAAATTATTTAATTTAATCATATTGTTATGGAAAAATGAAACGACCAGACACTGAGGGGTTAGGAGCACGATCTTTACTTACGTGCATGGGCCCAGAGGAGACAAACTCCAAATTCTGAGCCCAGAACAATAGCCCCGCATTCCCTTTATGCTGGGATAAGTGGGGTAAGGGTCTTGGGAGGGGTGGTATAGATTTGGCGCGAAAAGGGTTTACAGAGGTGAAAGAGAAGCATTTACATCATAAGTCAGGGCAATTAGCATTTCATCTTTGGTATCAGCCTTGATTTCCTCTACATTCCCCCCTGTGGGTGCTTACACAGTGCTTTCATCTGTCTCTGCACCCAGAAATGGGATCCTCTGCTCCTGTTGGGGGTCTAGTGCTGGAGATGGTGGCAGGTAGCGTTGGCTAGGCAACAGTCCACTCCTCCTCCGTCTTGGCAGGTCCTTCGCAGCTTTAGGGCTGGGATTCGACCTGGTCCCTGTTCTGGTCCTGGGTTGGTTTCCTCAGGGTCAGTGGCGGCCTTGGTTCTGGTGTGATGGATCCATGGAGTAATATCTCCAACTTTTAAGGCGGTGGGGGTAGTTAACAGTATTAGGTAGGGCCCAACCCATCTGGGTTGGAGGGACTCTTTTTCCAGTCCTTTACCCAAACATACTGCCCTGGCTTATGGGAGTGGGCTGGCACCCTGTTGGCACTATTTCTTACCCAAGGTGGGCCTGCCTGACTCTCTCTAACTCTTGACCTAGGGCTTTGAGGTAGGAGGCTTGGTGGGCCTCCCCTAAGGTGGTGAAGTCTGTGGTAGTAGGGATTTGGGTTATAGGGGTTGCCGTTCCATATAGGATTTTGTATGGGGTGTACCCTGCTGAATTTGGGGTGCACCTAACTCGGAAGTGGGCAAGCGGCAGGACATCTGGCCAGGGTAGGAGAGTCTCTTGACAAAGTTTTCCTAGAGTCTCCTTTAGAGTCCGGTTCATTAGTTCTACTTTGCCCCAGCTTTGAGGTTGGTAGGCAGCGTGAAACCTCCATTTCAGTTTTAAGGCTTGCGTCAGCAGCTGGATCACTCTTGCAGTAAAGGTGGGCCCGTTGTCACTTTGGAGACTGAAGGGCATGATTTCCACTATTATCGGCTCTCGTTCCGTGGCCAGCCCCGGCGGGTTGTTTTCTGCCCAGACCCCAGAGTATTTATCCCAGGGAGGGTCTGGGGCTGACACTCCGTCTTCCTGGTGGAGCCTATATTCTTCTTCTCATGGAAGCACTAGGGCAATAGTTTGTGGCATGGGGAGGTCCAGGGAGGCCCCTTCTGGCTGGGAGGTGACCCGCACTGCTGGCTTGGTCAAGATATCTCGGCCTAGCAGGGGAATAGGACAGTCTGGTAGGTAGAAGAACTCATGGGAGATCTGGTGGCCCCCAAGTTCGACCTTCTGTGCCTCACAAAATTTCTGGGGGCTAGCCGAGAGTCCGGTGGCTCCCTGCACGAGGATTTCTTTCCCTGTGGGGGCCCAACTAGGACGGTGACTACTGAGTGTTCCGCCCCTGTGTCTACCATAAAGTCAATGTCTTGGCCCCCAACTTTGACCTGACCATAGGCTCCTGGGGACCGAGGGTGATGGAGCCTGGTCACCCGTAGTCTTGGCCGAACCTGGAGAGGGCCAATACATTGGGGGCTGGTGGTGGTAGGATAGCCTGGCTGGCGGGCATCTCCTCGCACTGCTTGCGAGCTGGACAGTCTCGCTTCCAGTGCCCGCGCTCCTTACAATAGGCACAGTAGTCCTTTTCTACCTTGAAGTGTCCCTATTTGTTGATCAGGTCACCCCTGGGGGCTGGCCTCCCTAGTGCGGTGGCCAGCAGGGTGGCCTGCATTTTCTGGTCCTCTAGGCGGGCTGCTGAGGCCGCCTCATCTCGATTTTCATACACTTTATTGGCGACCGCTAGGAGTTGATTTAAGGTCATTCCTGCGAAGCCCTCAAGCTTTTGGAGCTTCCTCCTGATGTCCGTGGCCGAGTGAGAGACAAAGGCCATGGCTACCAAACTTTGATTTTCAGCTGCCCCTGGGTCAAAAGGGGTAAACACTCGGTATGCCTCCATCAACCACTCAAGGAAGTCTCCGGGGCACTCATCTGACCTTTGGTGTACAGTGGCGACCTTAGCCATATTAGTGGGCTTCCTGGCTGCCGCCTTTATCCCCTGTAACAGGGAGTGGCGATGCAGATCCAAGGCGGCCCGCCCTCGCTCAGTGTTTGGGTCCCAAGTGGGCTATTGTTCGGGGGCAGCACCGCGCACATAATCTGAGGGATCTAGGGTTCCTGCAGGGGCATGCGCTTCAAGGTAGCGCCGGGCCTCCTCTAAAATTTTTCTCCTCTCCTCAGTGTTGAACAGGCTCAGGCGAAGTTGGCGACAATCAAACCAGGTGGGCCGGTGGGTTTGGAAGATCGAGTCTACGAGCTCTATCATGGCCTGTGGCTTCTCCGAGAATGGAGGGGTGTGGTGTTTCCAGTTCAGGAGGTCAGTAGTACTGAATGACTGGTAATAATAAGTAACCGGTCCAGGCTGGACAGTCCCGTCCTCATTAACTCTAGGTGCTGCCTGTACCTCTCGGAGTGGCATCTGAAGAGGGGGCCGGTGGCTTCTAAGTCTGCTAGCTACGGGTGATGGGTCTGGATGGGGCAGGGCTGGGTACCAAACTGGGGAGGGCTCCTGCGGAGACTGATGCCCCTGGGGCGAGATAGAAGGCAGAGGAGTCAGGGGCTCCTGCGGGGGAGCCGTAGGGGACCTGAGGACAACACATTCTTGGGCGTGCCCCGCTGGCGGCTCCTCTACGGCACCCCTGAGTCCCCACGCACTTACTAAACCAGCTGGGCATATCCTGGGCCAACTCCTGCCATCTATCTATATAGGAAAACTGATCGGGATGTCCTGGCTTTCCTGTAACTTTCAGGTGAACTGCTCTTATAGTGGATAGATTTAATGTTCCCTCGGGGGGCCAGCCGACCCCAAAAGTTGGTCACTCTGCAGTACAAAATGTCTCTAATTGGCCCACATCAAATGATGGGTCCTGCCCTTTAAATCTGCTGAAATTCTGCAGCATACAATCTAAAATTGTAGAAGGTCCGCCGCCCATGGCTTCCTTCCCGTGCCGCGCAGACACACAAAGGGTGGGGGCACTCGCTCGTCCGCCTGGCCTGCTCCCTCGCAGGACGAAGTCGGTCTTGGCTAAGGTTGCCCCTACAGAATTCGGGGTTAACTGTCAACCGTTATGTCGTACGACCTGACACAGGAACCGCAGGTTGGGACCCACTCTTGCTCCATAGGCTAGCACCCGAGGAGCCACAAACACAGACACACTTGTGTTCACTCTCACACATTCAGAGGTTATTCAGTTCCCTCCCCAAGACCATCACCCATAGAAAAACAAACACAGACACACTTGAATTTACTTGCAAACATTCAAAGACTATTCAGTTCCCTCCCCAAGACTATCACCAATAGAAAAACAAACACAGACGCACTTAAATTTACTTTCAAACATTCGGGGGCTATTCAGTTCCCTCCCTGAGCGAGGGTCTAGCGGTCGGACTTCCGTAGTCTCGATCCTACTGTAACAGATGAGGGACCCAAATCCCTCCCGATCTTGGGTCTGGTCCCCGGGGCACTTACCGATGCGGCGCCTTCCGATAGATCGTGTTCTGAAGCCCCCACTTCCCAGCTGGAGTCGCGGGCCGGAGTCCGGTGTCCTGACCAGTTGGGGCCTGAGAAATCTCAGGGCACGCGCTTCCCCGGTCCCCATCCGGGTCACCGGGCACCCAGCCCGCCCTACTCAGTCGATGGCAAGTCGGCCCAAATTTATGTAAGGTCGTTTCCCGGTCAGGGAGCCAAATGTTAGGGGAAAAATGAAGCGACCAGATACTGAGGGGTTAGGACCACGATCTTTACTTACATGCACGGGCCCAGAGGAGACAAACTCCAAATTCTGAGCCCAGAACAATAGCCCCGCATTCCTTTTATGCTGGGCCAAGTGGGGGAGGGTATTGGGAGGCGTAGTATAGATTTGGCACGAAAAGGGTTTACAGAGGTGAAAGAGAAGCATTTACATCATAAGTCAGGGCAATTAGCATTTCATCTTTGGTATCAGCCTTGATTTCCTCTACAATATTTGCAAAGCCCCTATTGCTTTGTAAAGTAACATACTCTCCAGTTCAAGAGACTGGAACACAGACATAGCTGGAGAGCCAGTATTTCGCCTTCTTCACATATTGTTACCTCTGATTTGCATCTATACTTTTTTCTGACTTTTTACCACTTCTCATTTGTATTTTTTCTTTTATAGTGAAAGCTTTGACTCTGTTTATCAAATGATCCCTTAAGAAACTTTTCCTCAAATAATTCTTTGTGTGTTTAAATGAGAGCAATTATGAATGAATTGGGTACTGAGTGTTCAGTGAATATAGTGCTTTTTTGTAGTTTTTCAAAAATTATGTATTGTGACAAAATGGCCTATCACCTGATATTCCATACAGGTAATAAACCAAAAAATACAATTTATGATGTAATGCATAAAATCAGTTCCTTATATAAGTATTTCAAGCAAAGTAGGGGCAGGTCCTTGGTTGAATCTTATTGATTCTTTTCCATAAAATAGACAATGAATCAACACAAGTTACTACTATCTCTGGGTGGACTAGAGCTAAGCTGGATAGTGAAATTTTATGCTGCTTCATGCTTCTCATGACCTTTTGCCAACAACGACTGCCAAGAAACACAAGAAGAGGGTATCCTTTTCACTTTTGCCTCCCACATTTACACAGGAGCATATAACTGGTAAGGTTGCTGAAAGTAAGTCTAGGAAATGTGCTCCTGGCTTCTTACTTTCCAACAATAAGGGGAGTAGAATGGATTTTGCCTGCAGAATATGCTTCACGGAACCATATTGTAAGAGAATTTTAATAAAGGTGTTTCTTAGATTTTTTATCATCTGATATTTCCTCTAAATTTATGCCATCACCCTCAGGATACAATTTTAATGGTCACCACTCTGAGTCAACTTGTCTGGATTGCACTCTTATGGTAAAACAACCCACCATCTCAATTATTTAACTGCAAACGAGTTTTCCTTCTCGCTCCACTGCATGTCAGCAGCAGCTCTGCTCTGTGACTGCTCCATCCACTATGACCAGCAAGAACTCTATTTTGCCTCTGACCCATGAATCTCCTTCATTCAAGTTTCCAGGCTAACACAGCAACAACCTTGGAACGTGATGTTCTCTTTAGCATGCTGTTCAAAATATGACTCAAAGTTTCTGCTTAGAATTGGCATGCATTACTCTTTTGTCTATTTCAGACAATGGTAATAATTTAAAGTTTAATAGGCATTTTTGTTCAATATTTTCTATTCTAAATTTGGAAAGCCTCTTTAAGACTAACATTGGAAGAGATTCTTCTTATGGAACATGGATGTGTTTATCTAAGGGCTGAAGTCTACGTAGTTTCTGTTGAATATCTTGTTTTTATAATATAGTTACCTTATATTATTGTTTATTATTCTATTCAATTTATTGAAGTGACATTCGTTAATAAAATTATACAGATTTCAAGTGTACAACTCTATAATACATCATCTGTATACTGTATCATGCATTCAGCCCTCAAAGTCAAGTCTCCTGTCACCATTTATCCCACCCCCCACCGTGCCTTTACCTTTGTCTACCTCTCCTCACCCTTCTCTCCCTCTGGTAATCACTATACTGTTGTCTGTTTGTTTATTTGTTTGTTTATTTCATTCTTTTTGCTTAATCCCTTTGTTGTTGTTTTTTATCCCCTCTCCCAATCCCACCCTTTCTGGCAGCTGTCAGAGGTGAAATAAGCCAGTCAGAAAAGACAAATACCATATGATCTTATGTGTGGAATATAGAGAACAAAATAAATTAACAAACAAAATAGAAACAGACTTAGATGCATGTATTACTTTTGTTCATATCCCATTGATTAAGTAAGTCATATGGATCAGCCACAGGTCTATGGGGTAAGAAATCATTCATCAGTAGAATTGTGGCTTCTACAGCAAACACTGGCCTCAGTGAAATTCAATGCTTCTTAAATCCCGCTTTTAATTTCTTTTGAAATCCTGCTTATTTCTCCTTAAAATAAATTCCCTCAACTTAAGTTAGCTTAAATGAGTCCTTGTTTCTTGCAAAGAAATGTAAATTAAATATACATTTAAAAATATTTGAGTTCATAAATGTATGATTCATTATTTACATCCATTAAGTAGTGTTTGGTACTTCGTAAATTCTCAATAAAATGTATATATCACTAGTTGCCGAAGAAAAATCATAATATATTCTTGTGACAAAAGTACATTGAGGAGATACTTTTATTATGCTAATTTCAAATAAATGGAAATTGAGGCTTAAGAGGTTTAAAAAAAATGAGCCCCAGATCTCACGGCCAAGAGCAGAGCTAGGATTTGAATCGAGGCAATCTGACTCAGAAATGGTGTCTGTAACTAACTGCTATGCATCTAATAAAGGAGCATTGTGTTTACCACAATGTGCTGAGCTTCAATATACATATTAGTTACATATAGGTTGTATTTGTAATAAATACAACTATAGTTATTTAAAGTTAAATGTTCAAGGAATTGTTAGAGTCTATTTACATGTTACTTTTTAACAGCATATTTTCTTGCAGTTGCTCTTAATGTGACAGTTTATAAGATTATAGGAGTATAAGCAGATTTTTGCAATTATGGTCACAATAAAGTCTCCTGTACCAATCTTCGTTCCTCCTTGTAATTAATTTTGATTCCCTTCCTATCAAGAGTTGGTGTCTGTTTTCACCTTGAACTCAGGCTTGACAAATAAGTTAATAAATAGAAGTGCTATATCAACATTTCTAAATGTGATGTCATTAGCTCTGTACAAAAGCAAAAGCTTGTAAAGGGGAGAAAGCACATTTACAGAATGCTATTTTTAAGGTTTAGGCAATTATAGGTGCTACACAGCAAACTGAGCATATTTTCAAAGAAACCAGTAGTTAAATGGCAACAAAGATTGTTAAAATGTATAGCATTCTAAACTTAAATATTATTGCAAAAAAATTTAAATCATCAAAGTGTTTATGTTTACATCTCCTTATTCATGCAATAAAATCTGTTTATAGATTTAGTTTAAGTTCCCTCATAGATAACAGTTTAGCTTTGTTTACTATTTCCCCAACTTATAGATATAATAATAACAAACAAATCAAGGCTAAGTTAAGAGATCTTTTTCATGGCCAACTTAAGTAATGGCTAATTTTGAAAACTTAATAAAAGTTTTAAAACAATACAAATAGAAGTAAACTCTCAATGGATCAGTTAAAAATGACATATGACTATATATATTTCTGTGATGACCAACTAACAAATAAAACAAAACAATAAAACCTAATAGTACAAAGGAAATGCATTAAACTTTATGTGGTAGACATCTTTAATATAATACTCTTTTACTAAATGTTATGAAACATGTTTCTGTTATGTGTGCAAAAATTTAATAATACTGGCATAAATATTTAGCCTATACATTTAAAATAAATTTAACAAATAAATAATACAAATTATTTTATCAAATATTCAAGTGTACATAAATTTACATTTTTATCTAATAATTCTATTTAAAGAACTTATGCCAAATATACACTGTCAAAAACATGAAATGAGGTGAACATGGGCTATTTGTTGTGGCTCTAGTTATAATAGCAAAAAGCTGGAAAAAACTAAATATGCACAAGTAGGCAATAAAGTACTATGTAACATCAAAAAAAAACACAAACCCTGATATATATATTCTATAAAGAAGTAACCTGATTTTATTGCTAATTTAAAAATGTAAAAGAGAAAGTGAGATACATATAGTATGTATGCTTTTTCCTGAGGTCCAGAATAATTGAAAGTGCTAACTAAAGAAGCTCACATGCACACAAATATCTGTTTTGTAATATAAAAAACATGGAAGGATAACCATAACATTTTGAAAATATTTGCTTACAGGTGAGGAAAGAATAGGTTAGGGAGGGTACAATGAAAAACTACCCTTAATGAATGTGCATTATATTGTAAATATGACTTAGGAAACAATTATTTTGCATAATTATAAAACAAAATTAAATCCCAGAGAAGTAATTCCTAAAAATTGAAATTGAAACAAATGAAACTGTGCATAGTTATAAACCTGTGACATAACCACACATAGTGGATCGATTGCAAGTGACATTAAAACATAGTAATTTGATTATGCAACCTGGTATGAATGCCCTAAGGATTAAAAAAAAATTCAACATAATCTTTACATTAATATCATTCTTATTTTTTCACAATTATATTATTTAGGTGTTGTCAGTTTTTAAACTGTCAAGCATGTAGGATGAGAAAAATCATGTAACTAAGTTTGTGGTATAAAAAATAATTTTTTTATTGTGAGAAAATGGAGTTTGAAGAGTAAGAATAATGAGATGAATGAAGAATAATATAATTCTGAAAGTCAATTGGAAGTTTGTTTGAACTTATATTTCATTTTTTAAAAATACCCATTTTCTAGGTCCGTTAGCTAAAGACATCGAGAAACAGTTACCACATCCTTAACCATGAGCACTGCTCTGTATAAATTTTGGTCTCTAAAAAATATTGCCCCTGTAAGAAAAGACGGTTTCTGCTAATGAGAGATGCTTCTTTTGGGGGACAGGAAGCATGTGAGGCGCATCCTCATGCATTAGAGGCAGCAATGGAGGGTCACATCAAAGACCTCAAAGCCTCAGGAACTTCCCCCTGAGAAATTATGTGTCGGTGAGCATTTTCAGAACAATAACTTCAATATAGGAGGTCAATGTCATAATGTTAATTTCATAATGTTAATTAGGCACATATTTTTAATCATTGTAGTGGGGGCTGAAAAATCAGCTATTTGGAAAAAGCCAAAATAAGAGAAAAGTTGTAAATTTTTCCTTACTTCCCTATGCAGATTGTACATCAGAGTACAAATAATAAATGAGGAAAAATTTATCTTTATAGACATAGTCCAGCTAATAAATGAAGAAAAATTAATTGGAATATTTGTATTTTATAACTTTAAATACAATAATCCCAATGACTACTAGCACTGAAAAAGTTAAGACAAGTAGACATTATCTAATTCATGATGTAAGTATATGATATCATTTTGAAGCTCTCCATATATTCTGATTTAATTAAACATCTAGGTCTAATTACTAATTTTGAGGAAATGTAGTTAACAGAGACCCACACTTAACATCATTGGGAAATGAGCAGCAAAATTCAACAAAAATAACAAAAATTCTTCAACAAGAAAAGATCAGACAAATAAAATCATGAAGAAACTATAAAGTAAAATAGAAGTAAGAAACAAATTGGGTGAAGTTGTACGTTAGAAGCCATGCGCACATGTGATCTTGTTCTGTTTGTTCTCATTTCTCGCCCTCATTATCACCCCTCCCAATGGACCAAGCCCAGAGCAATGTGGTCTTCTTTGTTTTGTTCCTACCTTCCAGGCTCTCAGATGAGTGAGACGAAAGTTACGATTTATTGTACAACAAACTAAGTGTCTTCTGCAGGTAGCCTCCCCCAGTTGTTGGGTCCGGAGTAAAGCTTGAGAAGGAGTATTAGAGAGCCAGGTCTCTGCCTGGGTGTAGTGGTTGTTACAGGTTCAAGGGGTCAAACTCACAAGACGCAGCAGGTTTTCACCTAATACTGCATTTATTTAGCTTCATGGAAGGCTATGGGACAAGAGATACATCAGGTAAATCTTCGTCATATCTTCAAGTAGCCCAGAACCTTCATGTTTACTGCTTATTTTGCCCCCTTATAAAGTGCATACGGCTGCCGTGGGCAAGAGTCAGTACATGGAATTCATCTGAACGCAGAGTCTATATCCCTTGTTTCCCATCTAGCCTTGCTGAACTGTCCTAGTTCCAGAAGCCCATGCCTCCGTGTCACCCCACGGTCCTTGCTAGGGTGATGTTTTCTCAGAAAATTACTGAGAAAAAATTAAAAATTAAAATATATATTAGGTTTCTCAAATTGTACATTTTAATATGTGTAGTTTATTGAAATTTACCTTTAGTATACTTCAGAAATTTGTAAAGAAAAATGTAAATTCCAAAGGAAAATGCCTGCAAAACCCTTTATGTAAAATAAACACTGTTTATACTACAAATATATATATCTGCTATCTATTATTTAGCTTTATGCTGCTAGGCTGTAAGAAAAAAAATGGTGAGAAGTTTTTTTAAAAATCTGTTTCATTGGACTTCCAATACATTGGGTTGGCCAGAAAGTCCATTTAGGGTTTTTTTTCCTTAAAATAAAAGGTACATTTTTCATTTTCATCAATAATTTTTGATTTGGATATTTTTATTATTTCAGATATCTCTTGCATGGTATAACATTGATTGTCCTCAATTAATGTTTCTATTTGATCATTATCAACTTCAACATGGTCTACCTTACTGAGGAGCATCGTCCATCAAGAAATCTCCAGCACGACATTTTGCAAACCACTTTTGACACATTTGATTCATCACAGTACCTTCTTCATACACTGCACAAACCTTTTTTTTTTTTTGTATTTCAGTTGTGTTTTTGCCTTTCTTGAAATAATAAAGCATAATTACATTGCATATTTTCTACCATCTGCAATGTTAAAATGGCTACACAAAAATTCACCAATTTTGATAAGACTTTTTAATTCATGCTGAAATGACAGCTGTCACAATACAATGTAACAAAATTATTTTGAATAAAGCTAATGACAACTAAGTGCTACTAGAGACATCTTATGGAAAAAAAACAAATGAACTTTTTGTCCAACCCAATATTAAGGTAATTATATAACTTTCAATAATAATTAAATTTAGTTATAATAAAATTTATGTTTATGCCAGTTGTTATGGAAAGTCCTAGAAAAGGCAACCAGTTGCAAGTTATAAATTATTTCTCTAAAAAAGTGAATGACCTGGAGGTGAGAAGCAGTAGTTAACTGTACTATTAGTTTCAATGTTAGCTTTAGAAAGAATCCACGTAGGGCAAGACATTTACTCATCGATATTTTAGAATTATTTTTAAGGCTGCATTATGGAGCATAAATCTGTAATAGGAGAATATAGACATTATTTCCAGTTGGCAGACAGTTTGCAGTATTATAGGTGAAGAGTGATGGTGTTTTAAATTAATCCGCATAGTTTATAAAGAGAAAGAAAAAAGTAGATAAATTACAGAAACACATAAGTGGTGGTAGGGTTTGTAAGACTGGTGATTGATGGAATGTGGGTAGTGGGGAAGAAAAAAGAGTCACAGAGTAAGGTTCCCGGTATTTCCAAAAATAAAGCAAATTATGGGAAGGATGGATAGACATAGGGAAGATAATAAAAGTAATTGGTTTTAAGTTGATAGAGAATCCAGATATGAGTCTGAGAGTTTAATGCATTGAGAGTCCTGAACATTTGTTTCATAGTTGAGTATTGAGGATCAGACCATATGAACAAGTCAAAGAGACACATCAGAAAAGTTCAGAGCTTGTGTATCATAAAGGTCAAAAGACAAGACTTTTATAAGAGAGCCATAAATTAATTTTGTTCTGTAGTACAAATAACACCTGTGTATAATCATATCTGTATATATGAGGCCTGCCCAGAAGCCAAGCCATTGTGAATGTAATAAGAATTGTTTGCTCAACATCCGTGTAACCTGGCAGCCAAGGGGAGTGGACTGGGTTGCACATGTGGGAACAATGATGACTTCACAGGACTAGTCAGTGAGGACAGTAGACACTCTTGAATGAGCATATGTACTGTGCAACCATCGCATTCAAAATGTCTGAGTGAGTAGAGCAACAAATCTGTATCAAATTTTGCGTTAACCTTGAACATTACTTGCCAAAACTATTAGGATGATTCAGAAGGCTGCAGCTATGGACAACTGGTGATTGGCAGCTTTATAATGCAACACACCCACCTGGACATCACATCTCATGCAGAATTTTTGATGAAACATCAAATCATCCAGGTGATGGAGCACCCCAACAGCCCAGATTTGGTGTCCTGCAACTTCTGGCTTTTCCCAAAATTAAATCAGTTTGAAAGGGAAAAGATTTCAGGTTGTCAATGAGATCAGGAAATTATGACAGGGCAACTGATGACAACTGGGAGAACTGTGTGGGGTCACGAGGTGCCAACTTTGAAGGGGACTGAGGCATCATTGTTCTATGTACAATGTTTCTTGTGTCTTCTATTTTCTTCAATAAATGTTTCTATTTTTCACATATGTGGCTGGGCACTTTCTGGACAGATCTCACATACCTTAATAAACTTGTTTGCAAACAGGTTGATATAACTATTTACAAAAAAACCCCACAATTTTTACAACTGACATTCACATTTTAACATGAAAAAATTTCAGTTCTTTATAAAAACTTAGTTTCTGTCTTCAACATAATAATAATATCCAAATTTTGTTTCAGCAGGAGGATCTATAAACACAGGCTTATCCAGCCCACTTTACAAGCCAGATAAATGCTGATTCTCGAAATGGCCCCACTGTAGGTCCCCTCTGGTCATCCAACCAGAGATGCCCCCATGACTGGCTTTATCTTCACTATATTGTGCAGGCACTTCTACAAAGAGGCCTTGAAGTTGTTAAGATCGACAAAGGCCTGTTAAGATAACAGAAATGGAAGAGATGACATATGTGTAGTTAATGTATATATGGTACAATAGGAACACATAATTTTCAACATTTTAGAACTTTGAGAATGCTTAAATATTGATGACAAAAGCCTAGTTGAGTTTGATTAATATGAATTTATCATGATATCAACAAGCGAGGCTTTGTGATTTTTTTCAGTAGCTTTCAGGGGTCTGCATGAAGGTCAAAAGGAAACAAATCCTCAGTAACAGGTTTTTTGTTTGTGTGCATGTGTGTGTTTTTCTAAAAGTCATGAACCAAACAGAGGGCAAGTTAACTGAGAAAATTGTCAAGAGTCATGGAAATTTTTTGTTATAAAGTCACCTCTATTATATAGAGATTTTGGTCACTAACATCAGAATTGAATCAGAGAATAAATTAATTAAATGTTATTTCATACCTCATAGCTTTTCAACCCAATAGAAAAGCACATAGAATAATATGAGGATTGCTTTAGGAAAGAAATTACTGCTGCTACCATTCTGCATTGGGTAGCTCATCAAATACATCATAGGTTTTACAACAAATCAAGTGACTAGACAGCAAAATTCCTGACTCTGGTGTCCTCCTATAGCTGGATATCTCCAATGCTTCTGCAAGAAAAGATGAATTCTGTGCACCTCTCTTTTCTTACTTTTCAAGTACAGACCTGTGTATCTCTGCTCTTATGACTGGAAAGGCAAGTTTTGACTTTTACATTGATAGATGTGAATCCTAGTATGAGAAATTTTCAAGCCAAAGAAAGGAGTTCAGAAGATGCATCATGTTCAACACATGAAATTTCCTACTCTACATGTCTATTCTTATGTGATTCTCTGAATTTATCCTTATTTCTTCCCAAAGATCAATAGAAAGCATTGCCTTCAGAATGATGTATTCATACATTTCACTCTTCCCAGGATTTGCCACACTGGTCTTTGCAAACACCAATGTCTGAAAGACATACTTTGAGTTCCTTCTTAGTAGAAAGATGCACAGATGCCTCTATGTTGACTCAGCTGTTTAAATACACATTTTCAAACAAAATATTTGAAACACCAATGCCAAATTCCTCCTGACATTCACGATAATATTGAATTTGACTCAACCAAACAAGTGCAATGATATCTGGAACAAAAGTTTCATCTGAGCTGTATCTGGCTGGAGTGTTTAATGCTCTTTTTTTAGCTTTCTGTTTGAAAAAGAATTTGAGAAAAATATTGGTGATTGAAGTTGTGCACCCATTATATTCGAAAGGCATGCTACTACTATTTAAAGCATCTTCTAGCTTAATGTTAAATTGTCCTTAAAAGAGTTCTGGCTTAAGAACTCCTGCAAAAAGCTTTACAATGTACTCAGTCTCTATAGAACCTTTTTTTTTCTCAAAGGTTGAAACTAAATTACTATAACAATATCTTCAATATTATTTAAATAAAAACTTTGAAATCTCAGAGCATGCATGACAAGTAAATCCTGAATCTTCGTTACAAAATCACACTTCAAAATAGAAGTAGAGGGGGTTTTTTGTTTGTTTGTTTGTTTTTAAGGCAGACTAAATTCAAAGTGATTGTTTGAGGTAAATACACACAAAAACACATATAAAAATGAGATGTTAGTAAAACTTAGTTTTTCCCATTTTGTATACTCGTATACCTCCATCACAGCATTTAGACAAGAATGCACCACAGCCTGATAATCTCTCTAATTTATACTCCAAATGCCCTGGTAAATGCCTGTCTTTATATTTATGCTTCCTAGTGCCTACTAATATATCTCTTACTTAGTAGAATTTTCATAAGTGTAAAAGGAAGAGAAGTACAGTGGAAGAATGCAAGCCAGCAGTCTGGGAACAAAGACATATAGTAATTGCTATGTTCTCCTGGCCATCACACAGAGAGTTAAGAGGCTAGTCATGCCATGGCAAACACCAATATCACTGTTTTAGTGTTACTGGAATAAAAAAGTTTTGCTTCAAAAGAAATAAGCCTGTGACACATATTACCATCTTCATACATCCAACTTGAAGCTGAGACTTGATATATTTGTAAATGCATACTAATTTTAGAGGGCAGGCTATAATCATTGGTTGAATTTTTAGCCTAAAGAATGTAATTAAGGTGATGAGAAAGTAAAAATATATATATATATATAAAAACATGGCACTTAAGAATAGTGGTAAGAAATAAAAAGTAGAACATGATAATATTTCTTTGTGTGAAAAATATAGTTGAAAATACTTTCTCTCAAACAGTAGTTGTGCCACTTTCTGGTTGTATGACCTTAAGTGCGTTCCTTAATTTTTCTGAACGTTTTATTCCTCCTGCATAAAATGTAGCCATTAAAGCAACTCTCAGATGGTTCTGAAAACTACATTAAAAATCAACCAATCAGCTGCTGAGTAACATTTGTTATATTAATTTATAATGTTAAGGTATCTTGCTTATATGCTGGACTCTATATCATTCAAACAGTTAGACCTAAAGATACTTCTGACCTCAGGGAGTGATGCTACAGGGGGAAAAAAGATGTTTACTGTTCAAACAGGTATGCTTTTAGGAAAATTAGGGCAAAAGTAATAGAATTCTTCCCTGTATTCCTTAATTTAATAAATATTTATTCATTGCTTACTGTGCTCCAGTTTTCTTTTTTGTTAACTAGGATATATCAATTAAAAAGTAGCAAAGACGTCTGTCCTATTGAGTTTTTAATACAGAGATAAAAGACAAAAAAATAGCAGTACATATAGTAAAATAAATTATATTTTAAAAATTGAGAAAGAAGCAGGATAAAGGAGATTTAAAGTGGTCTGGTGAAAGGAAAACTTGTAGTATTACCAGTAAGTAGGATAGGCCCAAATACAACTACGTGGGTAGATAGGATTTGAGCAAAAATATCAAGGAAGTCATGGAATTAGCCAAGTTAACGCTTGGGGATTGAGTGATCCCCTCAGAGGAAATATCCAGAGAAACTGAGGAAGGATAGTAAGAAGCTGGAAGAAATCCTGGACAAGTGGAATGAGGAAATTGAGATAAGGAAATTAAACAAGGCCAAACAGTTTGAGCAATTTAGAGTAAGCTGGTGAATTGAAGAACTCATCTCCCCTAACCAAGGATGCTTGAGGGTGAAAGGCTTGTATCTGTCCTCCCTGACCAGAGAATACATAGCTTAAATCTCCCTGGACTTGGAGATAGAGAACAGAGACCCAATTAATGTCATTTGTGCCAGCAAAACCCAAGGACAGATGATGTCAGGAGAACAAATAACAAAAATACTATTAAAAGCCAGACAGACCCAAGATAAAAGTTAAACAGTATAGCAAAACAAAGACTATTCCTAACCCCACCCATGCACTCATTTTGACACATGAGCATATTAAAAATGCATCTAGAAAGCTGATGAATATTCTGATGAAACTTTCCCCCTAAGATTATCACCCATTAAAAATAAAAAGGCCTCATGCCCTCATGATAAAGACTCAGGGCAGTGCTCTAGAGCATGCCCATGCTTCTTCTAAGACATGAACTTTCTATTTCCTCCTGAACTCCAAGGGTCCTCAGGAGACTTGTAGCCAGGGGTACAGTGGGCAGCAAAAGTTCTACCCAGGGTTACCTCCTGGTCCTGTCTCCAGGGCCCCATTTCTTTCTGACTTCCTAGTGAGCTAACAGCAGCCCCACTTTGGTTTGTTCCTTTCCTGTAACTTTTCTAGGAGCCAAAGCAGAGCCCTGCCTAGGCTCTCTTGTGTTCCTTCTTCCACCCTAAGTCCTTCCTTTTTTGCACTGTCCCAGCCTTAATAAACGTACTCTCAAAGTCACTTGGATTGGTGTTGTGAAACCTTTCTTACACAAAGTCAAGAACCCACACACTACAGGCTGGCCTGTGACAGACCTGCTTCAGGCTGGTGCCTGCCTGGTAACAAAACTACATTAAGTTGGGAATATTTCTAGCACATTTTAGTTACCGGAAGGAAGCTGTTATATCTAGGGATAAGTAGGCAATGAGTGAGAAGTAGATAAACTCAGAGACAATGGGGAATTAACTGCTTAGAGACAATAGGGGAATTTTAGAAGGACCCCGTGGACCATTTCCATGACTTTGGCATTGCATTTGTGGAAGGAGGAGCTATTGTGAGATGCTGGATGGAAGCGTGACATGATTCACTCACTCTGGCAGGAGAATAAAGAATAGGCTGTAAGGGGCCGAGCATGGAAGCAGTGGAATGTATGAGATGGCTATTTGCATGAACCCAAGGTGGAAATAAGAGTGTCCAGAGGGGTAGTTATATAGTAATGAGAAGTGACAGTATTGGATGCATTGAGTATTTTGAATGTTGAGCAAATAAAGTATAATATATTTGACACAAGACATAAACAAAAGAGAGAAATCAAGAATAACTTCAGAATGTTTGTTCTAAACAACTACAAAAATAGAGTAGCTGTTAACCAATTGAAGAAAGGTAATGGGCGGAGCAGGTTTTTCCCTTGGGCATGTGAAGATTAAGATATTTGAGATGCTGAAGTGGAACTGTCAAGAATGGTGCCATATCAGAGCACAAAACTGTACTAGAAACACTGGGAGTTATCAATATGTAGTTGGTATGTGAAGCCATGAAACTTGATTACATCACCAAAGAATTGCTCCTCTGACATTAAATTGTTGGAGTGAAAAGGAGAATGGTAAATTATAGCATAGTTCCAAGGTATGGGATCTAATGTCCAAATAAAGGGGTGAGTTTGAGAGAGAATTATGAATTACGAGGCACAAAGTAAACGTTTGTTGGTGTTTTTTGCAGGTAGGTGTGTATACTTGATGATGAGTGTCTATGGATTTGCTTCCAATTTTCTCAAAGCAGGGACATCATCTGAGGATGAGTGTAAAAGAAAATACTGAGTATAGAGGAAAAGGTGTAAAATAGTGATTCTTGGTGGTGTGAGAGTAAGTGAATTAGCAAAGTATAGAGAGGGAGCCTTAAAAGTCATGAGCATGTTAACTGAGGCCCAGCCTTTGAGGCTGTATGTTTTCCCTCCAACCATGAAATGTTGTCCAAAGGCAATCCCAGAACAGACAGAGTTTAGGATTTAACTCTGGTTTTGATTTAGAAAAGCATGTAATGTAAATGGGACAAGAAAGTCCTTTTGAGAGATGGAGCAGAAGAGGCATTGTAAGGATTCATTATGAAACTATATTGGGTAAAGAGCTGAAGAGGATGTCAAGAGGCAAGGTCACCTGTGTCTATATCTATTTTTTTTCTTTTATCTCCATTCTAATCACTATATTTATGTCAACTACATTACCCATAAGAGTAAGCATTATGAAAGGAAGGGAAAGGACTAAAGGACCCTATTGTAGGTCCCTAACACACCCTGCTTTTTCCACAGTGGGTGAGCCAAGTGGTGGTGAGAGGCAGGGCGGAACCAGGATAAGAGATGAGAACAACCTCTTATAGGCTTGAGGCATCTGAGAGAAGAAACAGCAAATGTCTTCTGTCCCAGACATTCTTGAGAAATTATTCTAGCTTTCAGAGTGAAGGGCTCTATTAATTCACGTAGGCAGTTAGTTCTTAGAAACCTCATGAAGTTCTCTCTTACTCATTGCAGTAGAGGAGTAGCAAGATGAATTTCAGGGCACCTGAGAGAAACTTCATAATTATCATAAGAAACACTTAAATTGAAGGAGCTTTAAGGAAAAGAATAGAGAACTGACACAGGATGGCAGGTTCTGATGAGAGAAATATATAAGCAAGAACAGAGTTCTCTATCTGGACAAAACTTCACTGTATTTCATTACCCATATCTCTAATTTTCCATTTTTGTGATACCACATAAGCTTTCAGGAACTAAGATGTAATGCAAGGGAAGATTAAGTTTCTGTCAGTTAAATACAATGGGACTTAAAATAGAATTTATGTTTACTTGTAGAAAAAAAGAAATGAAAATTCTTGCCTATCTTAATTGACATAATGAAATCTATTTCTATAATTACTACAGCACGGCACCAAGCAATGCTGGGTACACTGTAGATGCTCAGTAATGACCTATGAAGGAGAATATGACTTGGAAGGGAAAATGGTAATGACAATTAAACCTAATATCAAAAATGCTAAGTAATTTAAATGTATATTTTCCCATTGACTCATCAATATTGTATGCTAGTAAGGGGCAACCATTAATTTTCCCAGTTTACACAGTGAAAAGTTATGGTACGATACAAGATCTTTCTTTCTATCCCAGCACATAAAATGAATTAGTGAAAGGAAGCTGGAGAAAATGAAATTTTCACTCTCACAACACCCCCCTCACACACAAAAAAGAGAAGATAAAACAAAAAAAATTTCAAACAGCCAAATATGTCCCAGAAAGAAAAATATTTCTGATGAAACAAAATCTCCCTTACAGTAATACTTCAAGTAGAGATAACTAGGCTTTCTGATAGGGATGTTGTAACAAAGGTTTTCACATTGGTTGGTAACTTAGGGTTCTTCAGGGAAACATAACTAATAGGATAGATCAGTGATTTTCAAAAGGTATGCCACAAGAATTTTTAAAACAGGTTATGTCTGACTATTTAGTTGGGGGCACTGATGTCTTTTCCCTTAGATTGTCAAATAAAAAGTGACAACAGCCAACACTGTCCATTTTGAATTAATAGCTGTCCATTATGAAATAAATCAAAATTATATCTATTTTTGTTAGGTTGGCTAAAAATATATTATTTGATGTGTCTGTGAAGTTTAGTAATCAATTGATGTGTGCCATGAGATGAAACATGTAAAAAATCACTGGCATAGACATAGAGGATAGCTAGCTGGATAGATGATAGACAGAAAGACAGACAACTGGAGGTAGAGTGGAACAAGCATTGCTAAGAGAGTCACAATAGAGTCACGAGCAGATTAGATTGTGGAGCCCATGCAGCCTACGCACGCTTTGTATCTCGCAGCTGCTATTAAGGTATGAAACCTGTTGCTAAACTCGGGTCAAAACTTACTGGAGCCATAAATATCCTGGAACAACAAGTGGTGCATGGACACATATGGACCTTCCTGCTGCCTGGTAGTTTTCACCCTCATTGCTTGTATATTGGAACTAACCGAAGATTGTTAACCCAGTCAGTAATTCATCTTTTGCATGAAAGAATTACATTTTGTAGTTTTTGCATTTGTAAACCCTGCGTTTTTTTTTGTTCTCTCCAGATAGCAATTGTGGTTGCTACCTAAATCTGCATCTCTTGGATTGCAATCTTTTTGCTCAAATAAATGCTTTTTATTCTTTATTACAGCCTAAAGTTTTTTTTTGGTTGAATATATATACATATATGAATGCATTCATGGGTGTATTCTAAAGTCGATTTATTTTAAGGAATTTTCTCATGCAATTTGCGGCTGGTGGGCTGGACATTAAAGGTAAAAGATGAGGTGGCAGTTCTGAGTCCGAAGGCTAGGAACCCAGATAGAAACTCTGTTTTGCAGTCTAAAGGCAGAATGGAATATCTTCTTCAGGAGACCAGTTTTTTGTTCTAAGGACTTCATCTGATTGGATGAGGCCCACTCACATCGTGAAAGATAATCTGCATTACACAAAGTCTAATGATTTAAATGTCAATCACAGGTAAAAAAATTATTTCACAGCAACATCTTGACTGATATTTGACTAAACAACTGGACATCATTGTCTAGCCAAGCTGACATGTAAAATTAACAATCACCATTAGAATATTGAACTACATCACATTAAAATTCATTTCTGATTTATTATGCAACATATTACTTACTATAGAAAATAGTACATGGGGCGGCGCTTGTAAAGACTAATCACTGCAACACAAAATGTAGACTGACAAAATGCCATCACCCTTATTGACTGTATTGAAGTCCAATATTAACTAAAAAATCAGAAGTTAAGAAGTCAGAAATTAATGTCATATCTACCATATTTTGCCATGTATAATGCACACTTTTTTGCCCAAATTTTTGAGGGAAAAATAAGGATCCCTATTATATATGGGTAGTACCTGAAATACCCTGTATCTGTTCTTGTGGCTTTGTACAAAAAGCGTTGCTTCCCTTTTGTAATTATTTGTAATTACATAAAATTTCTTGTACCATAATGTGTTCAAAAATAAACGCTAAAATTCTTTTATAATTCAAAAACCAAGTATCTAAATATATATATAAATAAAAATTGAATTAAACAATTAAAACCTTTTCCCTGAAAGTTTAGTCCAAAAATGTGGGTGTACATTATACATGCCAAAATATGTTAAGTCCTCTTTCTGATTTAAATGTCTTATCAATGGCTTTTGTGGCTTTCTTTTTTCTTTCTTTCTTTCTTTCTTTCTTTCTTTCTTTCTTTCTTTCTTTCTTTCTTTCTTTCAATTTAATCTTTATTGTATTTTTTTCCTTTACCAGTTAGTCCCCTTATACCCCCCTCCCCACAGCAATCACCACATGGTGGTCATATCTATGAGCCCTTTTCCCTTTGTGATCAATCCCTTCACTCCCCAACCCATCCCACTAATTGCCATCTGCTCTCCATCTATGAGTCTGTCTCTGTTTTGTTCGTTAGTTCAGTTTGTTCATTGGATTCCACATATGGGTGAAACCGCATGGTTTTTGTCTTTCTCTGACTGACTTATTTCATTTACCATAATGTTCTCCAGATCCATCCATACTGTTGTCAATAGTAAAAATCTTCTTTTTCATGGCTGAATAGAATTCCATTGTGTAAATGTCCTGTAGTTGCTTTATCCACTCATCTGCTGATGGGCACTTGGGCTGCTTCCATACCCTCACAATTATAAATAACACTGCAATGAACATAGAGGTGCTTATATTCTTTCAAATTAGTGTTTTGTGTTCCTTCAGATATATTTCCAGAAGAAGGAGAGCTGGGTCAAATGGCAGATACATTTTTAACTTTTTGAGGTACCTCCACACTGTTTTCCATTTCTCCACATCCTTGCCAGCTTGTCGTTTGTTGATTTATTGATGATAACCATCCTGACTGCTGTGAGATGGTATTTCATTGTGGTTTTAATTTGCATTTCTCTTATGATTAGTAATGTTTAGCATCTTCACATATGTCTATCGACCATCTGTATGTCCTCTTTGGATAAATGTCTATTCAGTTCTGTTGCCCAGTTTTTACTTGGGCTCTCTGTTCTTTTGGTGTTGAGTTTTGTAAGTACTGTGTAAATTTTGGATATTAACCCCTTATCAGGTGTATTGGCTAATATGTTCTCCCATTCTGTGGTTGCCTTTTTATTTTGTTCATGAGTTCCTTTGCTATGCAAAAACCTTTTAGTTTGATGTAGTATCATTTGTTTATTTTTTTTCTTTTGTTTCCCTTGCCTGGAAGATACATCTGATAAAAATTTTCTATGAGCAATATCCAGGATTTTGCTGCCTATGTTTTCTTCTAGGATTTTTATGGTTTCAGGTCTAATGTTTAAGTCTTTGATCATTTTGAATTTATTCTTGTTTTTGGTGTAAGAAGGTGGTCTAGTTTCATTTTTCTGCATGTATCTGTCCAATTTTCCCAACACCACTTTTTGAATAAACTATTTTCAGACCATTTTATGTGCTTGCTTTCTCTGTCAAATATTAATTGACTATAATGATGTAGGTTCATCTATGGGTTTTCTATTCTTTCCCATTGATCTATGTGTCTCTTTTTATGCCAGTACCAGGCTGTTTTGATTATTATGGCCTGTAGTATCATTTGATATTAAGTAGCATGATTCCTCCAACTTTGTTCTTCTTTCTCAGGATCACTGTTGCTATGTAGGGACTTTTGTGGTTCCATATAAATTTTTGAAATATTTATTCTAGTTCTGTGAAATTTTCGCAGGAATTGGATTGAATCTATAGATTGCTTTGGGATGTATGCACATTTTAATGATGATAATTCTTCTTATCCATGAACATGACATGTGCTTCCATTTTTTTTGTATCTTCTTCAATATCTTTCTTTAGTGTCTTATAATTTTCCATGTACAGGTCTTTTACATCCTTGGTTAGGTTCATTCCTAGGTATTTTATTCTTTTTGAAGCCTTTGTGAATGGGATTGTTTTCTTAATTTCCCTTTCTGTTAGTTCATTATTGGCATGTAAAAATACAACTGATTTCTGGATATTAATTCTTTATCTTGTTACTTTGCTGAATTCATTGATCAGTTCTAGTAGTTTCTTGTTGGAATCTTTGGGGTTCTCTGTGTACATTCTCACGTCATCTGCAAATAAAGGCAGCTTTCCTTCTTCCTTTACAATTTTGATGACTTTTAATTATTCTTCTTCTCTAATCACTGTGGCTAGGACTTCCAGTACTATGTTGAATAAGAAAGGTGAAAGCGGACATCCCTGTCTTGTTTCCAATCTTAAGGGGAATGCTTGTAGTTTTGCCTGTTGAGTATGATGCTAGCAGTGGGTTTGTCACATATGGACTTTATTATGGTTAAATATGTTCCCTCTATTTCCACATTGCTAAGAGTTTTTTAAAAACATAAATGGGTGCTGGGTTTTATCAAAAGCTTTTTCTGCATCTATTGATATGTTCATGTGGTTTTTATCCTTCCTTTTGTTTATGTGGTGAATCATATTTATTGATTTGCAAATGTTGTAGCAATCTTGCTCTCCAGGAATAAATCCCACTCAGTTATGGTGTATGATCTTTCTGATGCATTTTTGTACTTGGTTTGCTAATATTTTGTTGAGGATTTTAGCACCTATGTTCATCAGGGATATTAGCCTATATACATTTTTTTTCTTTGTAGTGTCTTTATCTGGTTTTGGAATTAGGATAATGCTGGCCTCATAAAATGAATTTGGGAGAGTTCCCTCCTCTTGAATTTTATGAAATAGTTTGAGAAGGGAAGGTGCTAGTTCTCAGAATGTTTGGTAAAATTCACCTGTGAAGCCACCTGATCCAGGGCTTTTGTTTGTTGGGAGTTTTTTTTTTATTACTGCTTCAGTTTCTTTAGGTTGACCTGTCTATTCAGATTCTCAGCATCTTCTGGATTTATTTTTGGAAGATTTTATGTTTCTAAGAATTATCCATTTCATCCAGGTTGGCCAGTTTGTTGGCATATAATTGTTCATAATATTTTCTTACAATCCTTTGTATTTCTTTGGTGTCAGTTGTTATTCTTCCTCTTTCAGTTCTGATTTTATTTATTTGGATCCTTCCTCTTTTTTTCTTGATGAGTCTAGTTAAAGGTTTTTCTATCTTGTATATCATTTCAAAGAACAAGCTCTTGGATTCATTGATCTTTTGTATTATTTTTTAAGACTAGTGTATTTATTTCAGCTCTGATCTTAATTACTTCCTTCCTTCTACTCACTTTGGGCTTTGTTTGTTGTTCCTTTACAAGTTCCTTTAAATGTGAAGTTAGATGGTTTATTTGAGCTTTTTTTTTTGTTTTCTGAGATTGACCTGTAATGCTGTGGATTTCCCCCTTAGAGATTGCTTTCCCAATATTCCACAGATTTTGAATTGCTATGTCCTCATTTTCATTTGATTCAAGGTACGTTTTGATTTCTTCCTTGATCTCCTTGTTGACCCATTCACTGTTTAATAACATGTTATTTAACATCTATGTCTTTGCACAGCTTTCAGTGTTCTTATAACTGATCCCTAGGTTCATAGCACTGTGGTCAGAGAAGATGCTTGATATGATTTCAGACTTCTTAAATTATTGAGCCTTGTTTTGTGCCTCAACAATTGATCTGTCCCATAAAATGTCCCATGTGCACTTGAAAAGTATGTGTATTCTGCTGCTTTGGGTTGAAATGCACTGAAGATATCAATTAAATCCATTTGATCTAGTGTGTCATTTAAGGCTGTTGTCTCCTTGTTGATTTTCTTTCTGGAGGATCTATCATTGAAGTAAATAGTGTGTTAAAATTCCCAACTATCACTGTATTTCTGTTGACCTCTCCTTTTATGTCCATCAAAATTTGCTTTACATATTTAGGTGCTCCTGTGCTGGGTGAGTAAATGTTTACTAGGGTTATATCCTCCAGGTGGATCATTCCCTTTATCATTATGTAATGTCCTTCTGTGTCTCTTACTATAACCTTGGTTTTAAAGTCTATTTTATAGGATATAAGTAATGTTATAACTACTTTTTTTTTCTTTTCCATTTGCATGAAATATCTTTTGCCAAATCTTTACTTTTAGTCTGTGTGTATGTTTTGATCTGAGATGAGTCTCTTGGAGGTAGCATATATATGGGTCTTGTTTCCTTATCCATTTAGCTACACGGTGTCTTTTGGCAGAATAATTTAAGCCATTTACACTTAAGGTATTTATTGATAGATGCATATTTAGTACCATTTTGTTGTTAGACTATTTTCCTATTTTTTTTTCTTTCTCTTTTTCTCCTTTGTCTTCTTCTTAAAGCAAGACCTTCAACATTTGTTGCTGTACTGGATTGGTGTTAAAAAAACTCCTGTAACTTTTTCTTGTCTGGGAAGTTCCTTATTTCTCCTTTAATTTTAAATGATAGACTCACTGGATAAAGTAGCTTTGGCTGTAAGTCCCTGCTTTTCATCATCTTGAATATTTCACATCACTCCCTTCTGGTCTGAAATGTTTCTCTTGAGTAATCAGATGCCAGTGTAATTGGTGCTCTCTTGTAGGTAATTATCTGCTTTTCTCTAGTGACTTTTGGGATTCTCTAGTTGTCTTTAAGTCTTGTCATTTTAATTATTATGTGTCTCAGTGTAGGCCTCTTTGGGTCCAATTTATTTGGGACTCTCTGAACTTCCTGAACTTGTATGACTTTTTCTTTCACCAGAATAGGGAAGTTTTCAGTCATTATTTCTTCATGTACGTTCTAGATCTCTTGCTCACTCTCTTCTATTTCTGGTATTCTCACGATGCCAGTGTTGCTACATTTCATGTTGTCCAAAATGTTTCTTAAGTTATCCTCGTTTTTAAAAAATTCTTTCTTTCTTTTTGCTGCTCTGCATGATTGTATTTTTCCACCTTGTCTTCCAAGATACTGATTCAATCCTCTGCCTCATCTAATCTACTATTTATTCCTTCCAGGTTATTATTTATCTCAGATATTGCATTCTTTATTTGAGACTGGTCTTTTTTTTTTATGGTGTTTATGTTTTCTTTCATGCTATTGAGTATCCTTATAATCATTACTCTGAATTATCTACCAGATGAATTGCTTGCCTCTATTTCATCCAGTTCTTCAGAATTCTCTTGTTCTTTCATTTAGGGTCTGTTTCTTTGTCTTCCCATTTTGGTTGCTTCTTTGCATTTTTTATCTTAGATATTAAACTAATTAGACATCAAACCTCTCAGCTATTAATCTAGTTAAGTTGTAATCAGCAGTTCAGCTTAAGCACCACAGGGTGGGGTTTACTAATTCCTGTGGGCAGGGCTATTGCTTCCCCTAAGGCTGACACCACTTTGAGAAGAGTGTTTTACCTGACAAAGAAGGCTTCTACAGTATGGGGAATAACTCAGCACACAAATCCTGGTCAGTTTTCCTTTAGTTTTCTCCTCAGAGCCACTAGCCCCAGATTCCTCAAGTGTCTCTAGTTCATTCTGCTCTCCCTCTGCTGGAGACCAGGGTAAGTGGTTGCAAATGAATTTTTTTTTTTATATTGACCCTTTAGGAGGCTCTCTGCATCTCCAGTCATCTCTCGCTGGCAGACAAAAACTCTCCTGCTTTTCCCAGCTGGGTGTTATCTGGGTTTCTTTTTGGTCCTGATGCTGTAGTCTGGGGAGCCAAGCTTAGGGTTTAGAGCCCACACTTCTCAGGGAGAATTCCCTAGTTGCTTAAATATACCTCCAGAACTTCAGCTACCGCCTGTTGTAGCCCAACCATACCCCTCACACTTCCTCCACACTCCCTACCAGTCACATTATGGTGAAGTGTTTTTTTCTGTCTGTCTGTGGTTATAAGGCTTCTCTCCAGCTAGTGTTCAGTTGGTTTTCTGTGTTATTTCTCTACAATTTAGTTGTAATTCCAAATTGGTCCTGTGGGAAGGTTAATGTAGTTTCCACTTACTCTTCTGCCATCTTGAATCAACATCTGGTTTCTCCTTTGTGGCTATTAAATTATCCTTATTCTCTCAAACTCACTGACCTCTAAGTAACTTGGGAATTACTATCATTTTCAAGGATAATTGGGAAGACATTTGACTTCCTCTATCTCCCTTCAACCTAATGCAATATCCCTATCAATGTTTTCTTAACACTATGGCAGGAATGTTATAAAATAAAAATGTGGTCATGTCTTACCCTTTCAAAAAGTCAAGAAATCCCATCACTCTTATGAAAAGGTGCCAAACCCCAGTACTTATTAACACTCTGGATCCATATTTTGTCACATTTCCACTGGGACTCAATATTTTTCTCAACACAGAATCACTGGCTGTGCCTTACATGACATGCTTTTTCTTAACTCTAGGCAGTCGCACAAAGTGTTCCTACTTTCTGGACTACCTGTCTGTTGCCCACCCCAGGCCACTTTGTCTTTGCCTGAAAAACTCTGATTGGGTAAATCCAAGATGGTGCGAAAAGCTGAGATGCATTATAATTCAGTAGTTGATGTGGCTTCAGCTATTGTCCTCTACCAGTCTGATTTATTATTTGTTCATAACAGAAAAAGAGCATTTGATTTTCCAAAAGACCTGCTGAGTTCAGGGGGAAAATATCCACTAATATCAAGTTATTAATCAGAGGTAAATATCTATGATGAGGTTCAGCCGAAGATGTTTTGTCTTCTGTTTTTAAACAGATATATCCTCTCATGAAAGAAAAATGAACTGAAACCCAATAATCAATTAGGAAATTATTGGCTGAATGTACTTAAGTTCTTTTGACTTATTCTATGTCATTTTATGTAAAAATTGCTTGAGAAAAACATTGAAAATAAAGTGTTCCTTTAGATGAGGAAATATGATTTCAATATTAATGTTTTTGGTGAATTTGAATTTAATGAAACCATATTCATTAATTGTGATTCCCATTACTTAAATTGTCTAACATCATTTTCCTGTAACAGAATCAAATTGGTAATTTCAAACTAAAAATGGCATACAGCACAGATCTGAGGCTAGAAATATGGCTCAATCAATTTCTTCCTATGCTTTCAAAAGTCAGTGAGTTCTACCATCTTAACACAATTCTTTCTAAATCAGATAAGAAGAATGGATTTTTCTTCTAATGCACGAATCAAATGAGGAAATAAAGATTTTGTCATAGATTTTTCTGTACTGATACAATTTTATGAATTAATGGACAACACTTCCAAATGAGCCCAAGCATATGCAGTTTCAGCAAGTTGTTCCATAGTAATAATAAAATTATAAATGTTTTGTCATCATCTTCTATTCTGTAGTGAGATTTATTTGAAAGATTTATCTTTGAATATCCATTATTTAAGAATGTGCATCAGTAATTGGTCTATTTCTTCTTAGATGTATTCCCAACACTTTCTATTCTTACTCTCATATAGTATTGTAGGAACACAATTGTCCAAGTGCCCTTGTCCTTTGGCCAATGGTAGGAATTAGGAGGTAATGGGTTCAATGCAAGAAAGCAGAAAGACTGCTACCACACTCTCTTTTTCTGCTTCCAGTGGTGTCACTGGCATCAGTTTTCCTTCCCATTATTCTCTCTCCTACAAATTAGCTCTTCACTCTGTGCCTCAATTCCTGCTGATGTTTAGTTCTTTCTATAGAGTAACAGCCTCAGAGCTCTCATAACATCACTCTTTCATGTGTCCCTCTTGTTTTAAGGCTGGTAGTGCTTCCTCTTGTTTCTAATTTCCGCTTACTTTCTCATACATTGGGTTCCTTTGGTCTTCAATCACCCATGCAATCAATTCCCCATATTAATTTTTCTCCGATTGAAATAGGTTGTTTTAAATTTTCATGCATACAAATAGATTGTTTTTTTTCTTTTTCAGGCATAAAGATATAAAGACTAGAAAAATTCAAGGTGGTTCTTTTTTTCTTATTAAGAAATCTACAAAGAAAATCTCATTATGAGCCTCTGAATGACACTTGAATATTTTTTCCCTCTAGGTGTTTGAATCAAATTAATGCCACCAACTAATAAACTTCTAGTGTCTTTTGTGCACCTCATAAGCACCATTCTATATACTCAGAATCCAAAGATATATAATATATAATCTCTTTTCTCAAATATGGAATGGGATAGAAAGACACATGAACAGAAAATTGGAAACACTGAACAATGAAAGAATGGAGATAGATATATATACGGCAATATAGGAACATATAAGACAAGAATAAAGTTGAGCCAAAAGAGGCTGGTTGAAACCTTCATAAAAGAGTTGAGTATAATTATAAATGTAATGTGGTAATCAATATCTATAACATAAACCCTTATTTGTTAATCCCCTAGAATGCATATATATTCTGTATATTTCCAGGGAACACTGTAATGATTCAAATATCCATTCACCATAGTAACAAAACAGACACAACCCAGACTCTCATTAGAACACTATCCTGTATAGTCAATTATCTGATAGAAATCCCCACACTTTGCTCTTCTAAAATTCCTTTCTCATCCACAAATTTGTCCATATATTCAATTTGTTATATGTTCCTGTTATCTTTTCCTCTTATTGTAACTTCACTACTGGCTTTCTTCTAATTACTGATTTCTTTGAAGACATTTCATGCAAAAGCTGTGTTTTCTTTTCCCTTACACTTTTGTATCTGAGGGCCTTGGTTTTGGGTTAATTGTGTGTGTGTGTATATGTGTGTCATTGGTGTTTCTAAATAATTTATTCTATTGTCTCAATGGCAATTGTCTGCTATTTCTCCCTGTAATTCCACTTAGATTTTTCTTTTTAATTAACTCACTTATTTCTACCTTTCTAAGACCAATGATTAGTTATTGTTACATATTTTTTAAGTATAGATATAGTTGAAAAAAGTGATAGTGAACTTTCTCATTTTTTGGCCGCCTATTGTCTATATTTCAAGTTTTTTTTCTACTTTGTTGACAGCTCCTTTCTTTTCTCTTTTGTTAATATCTCTGTCTCTTTGACTTACAATTTTGGCTGCACCGTGGGTTTCCTCTCATTATTGTGCCTACATGCTTTGCAGCAAGCACACAAGAAAGCTATAGATTTAAAAATAACTGTAATCTTTAAATCTATTCTGACTTTTAAGCACTGCTTGAATTTTCTACAAAATTCCAGATATACATATTCAAACGCCCACTTGATATTTTATCTTAGGTGTTCAGCATGCATCTCAAACTTAACATGGGCCCCAAGGCTTATTGATAATATCTGCTCCTCTCGCAGTCTGAGAATGCTCTCCCCATTAGAAAACTCTACCATGAGCCTACAATTTCCTAAGTCATAAATGTATGTTTGCTCTTGGATAATTATTTTTCTACCCTCCTATGAACCTTTTAACAGTTAATTTCTTCTCTAACTACAAACATATCTGGAATTCATCCAATAAAACCTATTGCCTCTAGTACCATTGCCAAGCACACCAAAATCCTGTCTTACTTAGCCTATATATGCCATGCTTCTGGTTTTGATCCTCTACAATATATTCTTCAAAATAAGTTGAAGTGATTTTTATAAACAACTGTGATCATGGGACTTAATAATTAAACCACATATGTGACTGAATGGATAAAAAGCAAACCCCAAATATATGTAGCTTACAAGAGACTCACTTCAGGTTCAAAGACACAAAAAGGTGAAAAATTAACTGCAAAGTTTAAACTTACAATTTTACATGTTAATTATGTTTCTGTAAGGTTGGAAAATAACACACAATGGAATATCTAAAGGATAATATTCAATTGTGTTGCTCTGCGCAGATGTCCTCAGCAAGGTTGACACATCTATCCCCTTGACAAAGGGAATATCAGCTGCAGTAGTAGTGGCGCTCATCCTCCAGGGGCCTAACTCAAGGTTATTTTCCTCCCATAGTCAACATGTGGTCAATATCTGGATGGGGAATGTACAGATTCAACCCCATGGACACTGAAGAAATATTATGGCTCCAAAACTTACAGTTGTGGTTGGCTGAGACCTCAGTCAGACATGAATGGACAGTCCCTGCCCAATATTTCCTTCCTCAGTTTCTTACAAGTACATCTCTTTTGTCAGTTCTTGTGAGAGTCTTCATTTCAGGGTCTGTTTCCAAGGAACCCAGTCAAACAGACAGCTGTAACAACAGTGCCCACCAAACCCCCCATTCTCTTCAAGTTGAAAGGATACAATAGAAGCATGTGTAAGTTTTCAGTAGATTTACAAACAGCATATCAACATGATCTAAAATTTAGATCCAGAAATAATAAGTTTCAGATAAAAAAGTGTATGAGGCTCTCTTTCCATATTTGTGATCTTAGTGTCTATCCTTCCTTTCTTCTTTTCTTCATTTATTCTTTCTTTCCATTTTATTCCCTTCTTTTTTCCTTCCTTCCCCTCTTTTTTCCTTAATTATTTTATTCTTTCCTGACTTCTTTTCTATCTTACTGTTGTCAAAAATGATTTATTGAATATGTATCACTGCACCTTATTTGGAAGAGAAAGCAGTGATCCGAGGGGGGGGGGGGGGGAGGAATCTGCCTTAAATTAGCTTACATTCTATTATGAGGAAGCATGAAGTAATCAAACAAAGAAGTAACATAGAAAATATTTTTAATTTTGATAAATTCTGTGAAGAAAAAACAAAGCATATAAAAGACATCAGTATTGCTAGTTTAGGTCATTAGAGTCATCAAGGGAAGCCACATTGATAAAAAGACATTTGAGCTGAAGCCTGAAGGGGGTGAAGGTGAGTGAGAGTCATGCAGATTTCTGGGAAAAGAGAATCTCAAGCACATAAGCCTGAAATGCAAAGGTCCTCTGCACATGTGTGCTCTGGAATACTTGAGGAATATCAAGAACTTTAGTATGATCAGAGCAGACCTGGTAACAGGACAGTGATTTTAGATGAACTCAGAGAAAAGAGTGGAGATACAGTGGAGAAAAGAGTGGAGATACCTTTAAGAAGGTTAGGTCATTGTATGAGATTTACCTTTTACTCTGAATAAAATAACACTGCAGTATTTTGAGCAGAGCAATGATGTGATTTTTCCCATATTTAAAAAGGATCATCATTCTGGCTTCTATTATGATGATATAATATTTTGTGTTCTTTTTCTTAAATATGACTATGAATTCAAGCAACAGCAGCCAATATTTCCTAAGTATCAGGTACATTTTCAAAATTTACTTCTAGAAAGTGAATTTTGAATTTTACATTTCACTACTTTAATTGAAATTATCTTTCACTTAGCATTTTGTGGGAAAGGTCTCAAATTCATAACCTCAGCTTCCACCTTAAGAAATTAAATAATATAGTCAAATTATTAGGTAAGCAGAAAAACTACAATAAAGTTCAGAGAAAAAATCAATAGAAACTTCTAGTCTAGACAGATAGCATAAATGCATTTCTCCCTGCTCCTTTCCACTAAGTAAAATTATAAACCCTGGAAATAATAAAAGAGAACAACCAAAGTAGAACTCTGAAGGGTAAAAAGATGAAAGCAAACTGGTTTGAGACCCAGTGTCCAGAAGAATACACAAAGCAAGGGAGTTTTAAGCCTCTACCAACAGCAGAGGATGCTGATCCACTGTTTCCCAACTATGAAGCTATAAACAGAAGGCCACCCAAGTAGACTTAGCCCTTCCCTACCCACAAACAGTGTTATCGGTGTGAGGTCCCAGTGGAGTATCCCATGACAATATGTGCCCAACCTGGTGTTTCACAGCCCAGAGGAAGGGGGTATTCTACAACAAATGACCAGGTCCTGGGAGCCTTTTGTCTTTATAAACCCGATACACCCATCCTACTGCCAGAGGCCAGAGGGGCCTGGAGATGATCCTACGGCAAAGAGCCCCTGGGGGAGAAATATTCTTTGTCCTTCACGTGTGTGGAGAGTGAATCTACTGTTATCACTAGGGGGAAAATGAACAAACTGCACATGAAATCTCTATAGTATCTACTAGAACTGCATGTGAATCTATGATTAAATCAACATAAATTTTAATTAAACATCAGTGATATAGAAAACAAAACCAATAGAAAAAGAATAAAACTAAAAATTATTTTTTGTGTGGAGATCTATACATTTGATAAGCTTTAATCATGGAAAAAATACAAAGGTATAGTAATTACCAATAATAACAATTAGAATTGACATAAGTACTGTTTCTAAAAATGTTAAAAGGATATTAACAGAATATTAATCTGATAAGAGTAGTTATATCTAGTCATGGAGGAATTCATAAGAATTAATCATTTTTTGAAATTGGTATAGCTGGCAGAAAAAATGCCTGACAGCAGATACATATTAAGGACCATTATTAAAGTTCCATCTTTGTTGACAATAATAATTGTGATGTTTGAACTCAAAGTTTAGTTAGGAAAAGAAATATATAAATATGGTTGTCAAAAAAAAACTTTCATCCTACCTTTTCTTTTTCCAGTTAAGACAAGGAATACTTTATTCAAAGCCATCAGAGAAATAGACAAATTGTATCTGTAACAAAACATCATATTTTAAACACAGGCTAATAATTTTATATGAGAGTATACACTGCTATGTACAAACTAACTGATCAGACCACAACTTTCCAATGTTTAAAACAGAATAAGCTTCTTTGTGAAAGCAGCCCCTTAGTGACATTTTAGCTTTCTTCCTCCTCCCCTTCCTCCTCACTCTCTACTTTAACAAAATCCACACCACCCTCCTCCTAATCTTCCCCAAGGGCAGCCATGTCCCCATGGGCCTCAGAGGGCTCACCTTCTTCCATGCCCTCCCCCCCGTGAACAAAAGCATGCTTGGCGCTCAACAGGTCAACCCATGGTCTAGGTGAGTGCAGGCCTCAGCCACGGCTGTGGTGTGGCTCCACAAACACACAGCTCGCTTGGTTCTGACCAAACCTCCACCAGGTACCTGCTGAAGGCTGATAATTAATGTCAACTTTGAAGCTCGTGGAGCACCAGTCCACAAACTGGATGACACACTTGATGGTGGCAATGGAAGCATTGACACCTTCGGAAACTAGATCCTGGTACAAGAGGCAGTGCGCCGTGCATGCATTGTGGCAAGGGTGACATTTCACCACTCTGTTGGCTGGCTGAAAACATTCATGGCTGATTTCTGGTACAGGAAGCTGTTTCTGGTAGACTTTTTCTGAAGAACGACAGGGACATATGTGGCCAGAGGGAAGTAGATTTGGGGATAGGGTGCTAGGATGATTTAGAATTTTATCAGTTTGATATTCAGGGCTGCGTCAACTCTGTGGGAAGCAATGATGGAAGAGACAATTTAACCTAAAACCTATTCAGGTTCGTATAGGTCAGGAGCTCAATATTGAGGTGCCTATGACATATTGCACATGGCCTGTGTCAACCAGGGAGGCATAATCAGAGTGTCCCAGTGCAGTGTGGGTGGTAAGGATGGACTTGTAGGACTCTATCATTGCTGTGGAAACCTGGGGGGTTGACTAAATGGAAAAATGCAGCTTGGACTTGCCATAATCAATAGAGAGACTTTCCATCAGCAGGGAGGTGAATCCTGAAACAGTTCCACTACCAAACTGTGGAAAATCAAGAAGCCCTGAAGACCTGGACACTGGTTGGTCAGTTTCTGAATTAGGTCTAAGACAAGGTCAATGACCTCCTTGCCAATGGTGTAGTGTCCAAAGGCATAGTTATTGGCAGCATCTTCCCTGCCTCCGATTAGCTGTTCAAGGTGGAAGAGCTCACAATTGGTGTCTGTGCAAACTTCATCAATGACTGTGGGTTCCAGGTCTACAGCACTGTCCTGGCACATGCTTGCTTGCCAGCACCTCTCTCACTGAAGAAGGTGTAGAAGGAGTCATGTCCCCTGCAACGATCTCATCGCTTGGCATCTGGCCTTTGGGCTGGATGCCATGTTCCAGGCAGTAGAGATCCCTGCAGCCATTGCCGATCTGGACACCAGCCTGGCCAACGTGGATAAATACGCTTTCATGCATGGTTGCTTTCATGCATGGCTGTGCCTTGCAGCTGCCCAGAAAATAGCAGAGAGGAAGAGGGGAAGCCGTCCCTTCTTATAGCACTACTCTTAGGCTGTTGATGTAGAAAACCTCCTTCTACCTTCTAAATCCTTCCAACTGGGCTAATAATCAAATTAACGAAAGACAGATTAACCCGAGAAAATGTCCGAAATTTACTATGGATGCACATACAGGGGTGCCATAAGAATATGAGACCCAAGGAGACACTGCACAGTTGTTGTTTATAGGCCATTCCAGACTAAGAGGAAGGAGGTGGGAGTCTGGGATTTCAAAGGGGAAGCAGGCTATATACAGGTAAATGGGAAAGAGCAATTGTGTGGCAAACAAATCCTTGCTTTTTCACCCAGGAACGACAGAACACGGGGAAGTCTAGCAAACAGGCTTTGTTAGATTTCCCTTCATCTGCCACATTTAGTTTATATTATAAGGGTAAGATCATACTCTCTTCCTCTAAACAGTTTTATTTTTAAAAATCTGAATTCCTTTAACAGATAAGGAGGGAAGGGTCAAAGGTTCTTTCTGAGTCTTTTGACTCTTAATAGCCAGCTCAAAATTAATATACCAAAAGGCATAATTTGGGTGGCAAAACTTTGGTTTCCCTCAATAATGCACACTTATTAATGACATTAAAGTCAGAAATAAAATTATTTCTTAAGTGATCAGAAAATGCCTAATGAAAAATTGTGAGAGTTATTGTTAACAGTATTCTTACAGGAATCTCAGTAATGCACTTTATTTAGGGTTTTCCTTTCATATTTTACAATGTATATCAGTTCAGATATGATTGATACCAACTGACATTCCAGAATCTTTGAAGGGTGTCAAGTTGTAGGATAATCAATTTGAATTCTTTTGGGGAAAAAAAATGACTGAGTTCAGTGTAAAGTGAGTAGAAAGGATAAGAGGAGGAGATCCAAAAGTGGACCATTATAGTAATTTAGCCGAAACATTATGGGTGCTTATGTGGCAAAGATATAGCTAGCTATAAAGGGCAGGCTTACTTACAATATACTTCAACGGCAAATTCTAAGAGATTTATTGATGGATTAGATAAGGGAGGCACAGTTAGAAGAAAGTAAAAAGAATGATGCCTATTTTTCTTGTTTATGTGACTGGATGCATGGTGATGCCAACCTTTCAAAAAGAGATGAATCTTTTCAGTTACGTTAAAGTGATATTATCAAGATAAAGTTTAAAGAAGAAGTGCCAGATAAATAATTTTATTATACTTTAATTGATAATTGTGTCAGAGCCTAAATGAAATAGACCTTTGTTTCAATATCAGTGGTCATTGATTTTTGCCAAGGATAACAATTGATACCATTGAAAAAATAATAAAATATTCTTGACAAATTTGGGCTAGGAAAAATGGAACATATTTATAGCCTAAAAGGAAACCTAAGAATGGCCGAAAGTTATAATTGGTAAGTAATTAGACAATAATAATATTGACAGTTTTTTCCCTCATGTGCAATTAAAGCCATTGTTACCATAGAAAAGGGCAAAGCAAAAACATTTAACTGCATAAAAAATAGATTAAGGTTAAAATGTGTTTAATAGTGAGCTTCAAAAAATTATTTCTGAAAGAAAATTCACCCATATTGATATAATTCTTATTAAAATATAACATGTAGTCTAAGCATTTATTAAAAACATCACAGTGAAAATGGTAATATTCTTCATTCACAAACATATTTTGACTACCTTTTATGTATAAAAATTAAACACATATTAGGCCTTCAAAAATTAACACCACAGTATCTGTCCTAATTCAGTTGTCTGTCAATTAACAGAAATAAGAAAATATATTGATATTCATGTATTCAAATTACTATGATAATAATTTGCAAGGCTCCTTGGGGACATATTAGAGAACGGAAAGGCAGGGACAACTCCATGACATGGAAATTCTTACTAGAATCTTGTTGTCTTTTACCTAGAGTACTCCGAGATTGACCTTAAGGTAGTCGTTCCTGTTGCTACATAGGTCTATGCTTCTAGAATACTGGACAAATTTGAATCTACCAAAACCTGCATGCACAATATAATAATTGTTGTTTGGCTCCATCAGTTCTCAGTGTTATTTCATATCAATTTTCTTTCATCTCCATGTGCTCAATTCTATCCTTACATATGTAAGTAAGCACATAGCACCAAAGTTATAATTTACATCTTCCCATTGGTCTAGTTTAATATAAGTGCATGGTAAATCCTCAATAAACTGAAGAAATTAGACAAGTGTTTTTACTCATCCTACTCAATTCACTGAAATGCAGAAAACATTGTATAACAGCGGAAAATTGTAACCATGGGAAATTGTAACCCACCCCACCATTTTTTTGACATTGTTTCTGTAACTGCTGACTCTGACTAATGCGTGGCTAGTAGATGAACAGCATGTTTGTGTAAATGTTAGGTGGCAGCTGGGAATGAGTGGCCAGAGGGCGAATATAAGCAGGGCCCTCTCCCGTTACAATCTAACAAAGAACTTAATACAAGAGGCTGGAGGCAAAAGGAAGACGCTCTCACTAATTAACTCAGCAACCCTGAGCTCGGTTTGATAAGACTGCTGGGTGTCCCAAGCACTGCAAGCAAAATAGTACAGGAGGAGGGGAGTGTCCTAGAGCGCATGCTGAGAAAAGGGGCTTCTGTAACAATCTTACTAAGACTGCTGGATGTTCTGAATATCGCAAGCAGGAATTGCACGGGAGGAATGGGGGTCCAGTGCTGGGAAAGGGGGCCTCTGTAACAATTTCACCAAGACAAAGAGCCTTTACTAACTGAGAAAGAAAGCCTTTGTAGCTGCACATTATTCACAAGGGGAAGAAGGAGGGCGGACCCAGAAGCTAGCTGAGGTATATAATCCCTGAATCCCAACAGCTGGCGTACTTAGATTAGCTAAGTACCCACTTGTAGCCTCTGCTCAGCTCGGGCGTATAGAACAAATTCACTAACTTACTAACAAGTTTATTTCCTCTATACATGGGACATTTAGACTAGCCAGGTGCCTTCTTGAAGCTTTGTGTTTGTGTGTGTTTCATAAATAAACTTGGTATCTCATTTCCATTTTACCTGTTCATCTCTCATTTGAATTATTCTCTTGCGAGCAAGACAAAACCGAGCCAGGGGAGGGAGCCTTTTGACTCGGGTCTCTCTCTCCCCACCTGTGACATGAGAATCCTAGGAACCAACTTCAAAAGATACAGACTCCGATGTTCAGACATCCCAGCACCAAGAGACTTGCTGACTTTCAACCATAAAGCCAGGATGACACAAAACCAGGATGACGTGAAGCCAAGATGACTAAACCAGGATGACGCGCACCGTGCCATCACTTGCCTTGTCAGAATGGACTGCGCTCGCCTGCACGTAGAGAACTTTGCAACCCCCTCTCTTGATCTCTTTGTTCTGCTCCGCTCTCCCTCTTTATAAAAACCTGTGCCTCCACTGAGACATGGAGATGGGTTTTGAGACACAAGTCCCCATCTTCCAGGTGGTGGCAACTGAAAATAAACCACTTTAGCACCTGCCTCTCGAGTATTGGTTTTTGTAGCAGCAGGCAGCCGGACCTGTTTTTGGTTACACTTGCTTCATATTTCTGTCAGCTAGTAAAAAACATCCAGTTTCCTTTGCAATTCCAAAGCTATCATCCATGCAAGCAAAAATTATAGGAAGGGCCTATTTCCCTCCATTTGGATGCCATGAGGATGAGGGGAGAATCTTATCATGGACTCTCCCGTTCAGGCTTCATTTGTTAGACATCGCAGCCCGCAGCGGAGCCAGAAGAACAATAGGTAAATCAATAGTCATCGAGTCTTTAGTAGTTAGTATAAGACAGAAGAGACAGTGGAGAAAATCTTGATATTATTCTCACAGCACAGCCCTCTGGCTATTCAAATATGGACCTCATTTCTAAAATAATATCTGAAGTAATTTGGGGGGATTAAGAGCTTCTGCTTATAGAATGTAGAAGAGGGTTTATATAAATGTCTATAAGGATTCCTCTAATATCCAGGGGAAAATACAAGCCATTCTATTTCCCCCACTGATCTCGTCTTGCCATAACAATTGCTCTGCCCGAGGGGGCTGATAAATATAGTGCAACACAGGGTTAGCCGCAAGTATGTAGGAAGCAGTTTGACTTCGTCATGTCACTGCAGCTTTATCTTTTCTTCTTATTGTCCCTAGATTCTGTTTTGCTTTGTTTTTTAAATCAACAGTTTTGTGTTTATCGCACCTGTATTTTTCAAAGCATGTAATACTAGTGATCTATATCTAAGAGTACATTTCTGCTACTGTTGTTATGAGTCTAATATGTTTACTTCAACACAAAAGAGCTCATAAGCTACTTTACTACAAGGAAACTATAACTAGAGGAAAAGTTTAAAGTCACATCCCTCTCCCCTACTTTCTTTTGTACTACCAGCAATTAATTTTAAAGTATCTGAGCACACTTGCCCTAGACCAAACCTGCAGAAATACTAGCATCAATTTTCTATCATCAAAGAGCTTCTGTAAGAATGGAGAGATAAGTATTTTGACCTGGTTACACAAGAATCTAAGAGAAAGAGTAAGATACAATCTCATGGGCCTTGTATTTTTAGTTTTCTTTTTAGCTATAAACGATGCATATTTTCTCAAATTGCTGATAGTTCTTTCAACATCAAAGCGACTAAGGAGTAGGGTTCCTAGGGGCAGTAGTGTGAGCTCAGAAACAGGAAAAACTGGTTCACGATAGAGCTAACAATATCCTAGAGTACCGACAGTATTTGCATATTACAAAACTATAGTTCATGTCATCCAAACTTTATACATTTCTTATAGAAAGAAGTCTTGATGATATGCAATTAGAAGAACTAAAGGGGAAAATATTTATTTGGATCTTCAGTGGTAAGAAACATAACTCCAGGAGGCCAAGGAATGTAATTAGGGCACCATAGAAAAGTCATTACATAATCAATAACAGTAAGTTCATTTTTTTAATATAAGTATATTGGAATACTCAACTCTGTAATTCTGATTTTACATGAAAACTTTTTAAATATAAAATTTAAGCAACTCTGTAGAAATCAAGCAACTTTTTCAAGTTCATACTACTTGTTAAGGGGCTATATTGAGATTTGAATTGAGGTTTATTTGATTCTAGAATCTGGAGAATGTGACTGTAATATAGTCTGACTTTAAATAGTGTCATGAATAAACAAAAGTAAAATGCACCCAAGTAAAGTAGTCACAAGTGTACCATATAGGTAAATCAATGTAACAAGAAAGAATTATGAAAAATGTAAAATCATGTAATGTCTAATCACTGGAGTGTACACCTGGAACTAATATAATACTGTATGTCAACTGTAATTGAAAATAAGAAATGATTGAAATAGAAAAAAACATGTAAAATCATAATATAGATATTAAAATTGAAATACAAATTATAATACATGCCCAATGATCATAAAGCTGAAAGAAATTAATCTCAGCTAAAAAGATACAAAGAATGGGTGGTTTGATAAGTCTAAATGCAGGAACAAAGTTCAGCCCTAGGAAGGGATGGGATATATTTGGGAAGAGAAATACATAATAATGAACACTATCCTAAGAAGCAATATGATCACAAACAAGTAATAAAATGATAAAAGAGTAAATTTAAATAAAATTTAGAATTTAACCCAAGCACTCCCTTCTAGAGGTGGAAAAACTGAGGTCCATGAAAGTTAATGTCCCCTATTTCCTGAAAACTCCAGCCCTACTGGACTCAGTTATATGTCTATAAAACAGGAAGAAAGTACACATCCTGTGTAGCTCTCATGCTAAGGCTTAATACTTTTTAAAAAATAGCTAATGGGACTTGGAGAGTAGGCTCCTCACACTGTATAATTATTGCTTCTTCTGTAGAGGAGAACTTACTTCCATTACTGCTCAGCATATCCCTTCAGGAGACAGTTTGTCTCTTATTTCCCTTTTCAGTGCTTGAATATGTGAATGAATGAATGAGGTTGAAGTAAATAAGGTAAAATAACCTTACATAATAAAACCTTAATAAATACCAGATTTTTGAACATTGTGGTTTTCAACATGGGATGCCACTTACTGTCCTACATCTAACAATAGTAAGAAAATTTAATCCTTAGATAACTTCTCTTAGTGCCACCAAATTATTTTTTTATCACGAAATCTTTTAGATAATTGAGATAAAAACTCATATGAAACTGATTTTGCTTTTAAACCTATACCATATTTGAGATTTTTTTCATATACCTAGTTGCATGTAACCTAATGTAATTTATTGTACTGCATACAGCTAGGTATAAATTGATGACTTATTAAACTTAAAACTTAATGAAGTTTATTAGAAGAAATGGTATGGACTATGACAAAAGAATCTGGCTCCTAGAGAGCTATATATACTCTAACACAAACACAGACGTATATAGAAATATACTCCATCACTACTAAATATTTAATTTAACATTTGTATCTAGTATTAATATATTAACTAATTATTTAACAACTTATTCTATCATTTTGTTTAATGTTTTTAAATGGAATTCTATATAACATCATAGAGCATAACTATACAAATAAATCACAGTCTCATTTACTGATTGACTTGTCTTTTCCTATTAATAAAAAGTTACAGTTTCCTTTTAATCCCAGAATTTAAAAGCAACATCTTGAACCCTACACTCCTAAAAGGAAAAAAAGAGTAAAAAGTATTAACAGCGATTGAATCAGACAGTTTGTACAAAATCACAGAAACCCGCATTCCAAAGGGGAGGATAATTGTACCAGCATATTGCATAGAATAGTAAGTGGAGCCCTGGAGGTCAAAACATAGAAGCAAACCAATTAAGCTAAGTAGCCACTAAATTGTTTTTCATTGTCTAATTGAAAAGTGATCACAAGGAATCAGAAAGGTTTAAATTGAAAGGACTTTTAATTTAAATCTGACCTTTAAGCCAATGTTATTTAAATATGCTAAATAATGTATTCTGGAAGGAATTTTTCTAGAAATTCAAAATCCCGCTTGGCTATATATTTGGATACTTTCTGGGTTTCTCTCACTGTTATACAAGCATGTTTTTCAGCCTTTCGTTAATGAAAGAAGCAAACTTACATCAAATGTGAACATAACTAATTTATTTGGAAATCTTATCTTTATCGCTGTACGTTTCCAGTGAAATAAATTTATCCATTCATTCACCACTTTTGGTGAATAATTTAGATCATTTAAGGGAAACATGATGCATTCGCATAAATAAATTGATCTATTCATTCATTGCTTAAGTGAATAATTTGGAACATTTAAGGAAAATTGAGTATATGCCTAAATTGTACAGAATTAAGTGTCCCCTCAGCTAAAAGACTGCACTAGCAAATCACTGCTATTTATTACTTCATTTTCTTGGTGAAATTTGACTTCTGTGTTGGTCCTGTATCATGATTTTACAGTTAGACACTGATAAAATAAAAAAGGGAAGAAAAGGGGGAAGAAAATTGTTCTTTCAAGGACCTATTTTGGGGGTCAAACCCATTTTTGCCCTTCTGACCAACAATTTTTTTTTCCAGGCACCACAAAAACCCTTCAAAGGCAAACGCAGAAAGTCAAGGGCACCGTTCGGGGCTTCATCAAAAACAGCATGTGTGCAAATTCAGCTTCTCTCTAGGCCATTCCCTTCATAAGGCTACAACTTTCAAATCGGCTTTGAAAAGACTATACTGTCTCTGGATAAACGGAGCAGGGCAGAAAGGGGTGGCTTCTGTGCTTCAGTTCAGTTTATGCTTTTGCATAAATATCAGGCCCCAATTCTTTGCAAGCTGGAGGCCAGGCTGGCAAATGCGGCATTGCGAGGTGTCTGGCTGCAGGCAGACGAGGAACCTCTGAGGCCCTAAGCAGGGAGCCTTCCATCACATCCGCGCGCCCTCCACGGAGTGCGCTCTCTCCCTGTTTCTGGCATATTTCCATGAGGCCCTATTAAGAGTTTGCTTAATCAGAGAAAATATAAAAGTGTTTAATTGTTTGCAGTTCTTCTGAAGTTGCAGAAACCAACAGCCAATTAGTGCTCAAACTCCTCTTTTCAAATGGGAAACTCATCTCTTTTTAAGAGAAAATTTTCTTACTCTTTCTTTTTTACCCCACTTGGGAAAAACATACTTTGCAATCCAAATCACACGTAGAATACAGTGAAGCAGATTATGAACTGATATTTTTCTTCAAACTATCATCTTTTCTGGTTCATTTTTGAGATCTTTGATATTTACATATGACCTTTCCATTTTTATTAACAGTTTATTGGATTTTTTTGCATTCCAGCCAGCACAACAGAAAGGTAATTTACAGAAAGATTTGACAGTTATACACAGAGCTATAAACTTCAGTCCATTAACTTATTTCTCATGTAACCTTTAGTCAGTTCTACCAAAACATCCATATAAGCATATGCTTTCTTCCTTTATGTTAAAAAGCTCTCATTATAGAGCCCTATTTATAGAATGTCAAATTTATCATGTCTCTTTATGGTTTACAGATGTTTACAGTTCTTGCTTTTTAAGGTGCATAAGTAAAAGGCAAAGATATTTGTATTGCTTAGGTTCTACTAGGTATGATTGGAAACATATTTGACATGTTTCTTAGTTGATTAATATATAATTATGGATTTGATAATGGCAATATTATTTTAATGTATTTACTTTAAATAGTGGTTTACAATATTTTCATGTAATTTATTACATAGACTGAAGCAATACCTAATGTTATTTGTATATTAAGCATAGAAAAATGATTTGTTAAAAATGATATTTGAATCTTCAACTTTGCTAAGATATATCTTAAAAGTACATTCATTTTGGTAGCCTCCTAAAAACCAGATGTTTATAGGCTTTTGCATAAATATCAGGACAATGATGAATTACAGAAAAGTGGAAAGATATATTATTTGGTTTTTACATGCAAAAAGGTTTCTAATTAATTATTCATATTTAAATGCAAAGCATAGCACTCTAAATGGATTTTTATGCCATTATTCCCAGAGATTTTTGTTTTTTTTGTTTTTTTAAATAGCATCAGGGAAGCTGTAAAGTAAAAAAAGGAATTAGAAGAAAAGAAAATGTCCTTTTGATATGAATTTTGTTTCATCATTCATAAAATACCATACTTGGAGAGTTTTCTCCAATACAAGTGAAAACCAATTACTGTTTATTCATTATCACCTTCACTGTAGAAAAAAATAGAAAAACAAATATATACATTATGAAAATACAAAATGAATAAATGGAATTAAGTCATAATGTACAAAAAAGTCTCAGTTTATCTGCTCATGCTGTGTAGGTAGGAAGAAAGGAATTGGTGCAACTTGAAAATTACCAAGTAGCCCAATTAGATTCAACTGAAGCTATGCAAGCATAATACTAGGAACGTAAACATTGAAAAATTATTAGCAGCTACACCTTGTTGATGGATTTCAACAAGATCTATGAAGTAGATATAAAAAGCATAAGATAATAAATTATTTCCCAGAAAGTCAGTTAAACTCAGGTTTTTCTGGAATTTTTAAGAAAGCTGATTAATCTTTACATGCTTATCTGTGCTTACAGAGCTGTAGAGCATCCTCGACTGGCATGTGCCTGTGTTTTACGTTGGACAGCAATGCCCGACGACCTTAGGAAACAGGCAGGAGAGACAGTTTACCCCACAAGAGTTTTTCACTGTATTTCATCTCTTTCATTTTTGCTTGGCCTCTTAAGGAAATGATAAAAGTTCCATAGTGCCATCTGGTGTGAATTAAGGAAACAGCTTCCTTTCTAGCAGTGTCGACTGGAATCTTCCTCCAAACAGCAAATTCGGACTGCTAAAAAAGTAATGATTTAACAATGGAAAGCATCAATCTATTATGACATATATATTTATGTTCATACTTACCTTATTATTTTTCTCTAGGGATAGTAAGGTGGACTTATTAAGATGTATATATTTATTAGTTTACATTTATGCTTTTAAAAAACTATTTGTATATATAAAAAACACTTTATCAAAATTTTTATTGGTGCATTATCAAACTTTCTTCACACTTTCATTTAAATTGTCATTACTGCCATGTTAATTTACCAATACAAAATTAACAGCAGTGATCCCACATTTTTTTTCTGCAAAGTTTGTCATTCTGTTTGTGTGCGGTGTGTACGTGTGTATGAACATATGACTATTTGAACTAAAAAAATCAGATGCAGACATTCATGAAATGCTATCAAGTTATGAATATTGTGCTTTCTCCATCATATGCCTCTTGCTCAATTTATTTAACTCTCTCTCTCTCTCTCTCTCTCTCTCTCTCTCTCTCTCTCTCTATATATATATATATATATATATCTCCTATAATTATCAATGTTCATGATTTCCACTGAAGCCTGGTTTAATTTTCTTTTCTTCCCTAAATAATTTCATTCTATGTTGAAAGTTTCCTTAATTTCTAAAGTTTCATTGATTTTTTAAAGATTTTATTTGTTTTTAGAGAGAGGGGCAGGGAGAGAGAGAGAGAGGGAGAGAAACATCGATGTGAAAGAGAAACACTGATCGGTTGCCTCATACACACGCGCAGGCCAGGACCGAACCATGCAATCCCGGCGTGGGCCCTGGCCGTGAATCTGAACAGCGACCTTTCGCTTTGCAGGATGACACCCAACAAGCTGAGCCACGCCGGTCAGGGCTCACCTTTTACTTACTATACATTTTGTGAGTTATGCAAGAGTTTTTGTCCTTTACTTTTCACTTATTTTCTCATTGCCTCCTTAGTCCCTTGAAGGTCAATTCTCTCTCTTTTGTATCTTTTGTTACTTTCTTATATGACTTGCATGAATGTCTCAAATTATAAACTGAATACAGTCTGGGCAAACTCTAAAGGTTCTATTTAAAACTAGAATCCAGATTTCTGACTATAGTAATAGATAATAACTACAAAGAAGGAGTCCCTTAAAGTCCCATAGAATGGAAAGTGACAAAATCATGTTTTCAATACTTACAAAAAACACTATTTTCCTACATATATTATGCTACTAAATATCTGGGAGTGCAAACTATCCGAATGTCCATTACTGTTGGAGAAATTGTGCAATTATCATTATCTTTCTTAGAAATAATGTGTGCGTATGTTACATGTCTCAAAAAAAGCAATTTTCAAGGAAGTTGACAGTGGAATGGAGATCATTTTTTAAAGGTCAATATGTCCTCAAAACTAACAAACCTCTGTGGAAAGGCTTCTGTTCAGTCACTCTTTAAAAATAGACTGGACACTGAAAGTAGCATTAATCATCATTTTTACTTTTCTCTAACATAGAAATAAACCACAATGACCCACTTTAACATTGCTTAGGTAAATTCTGAGACTGGAAGTGTAATTGAATGATTCTCAAAACTTTAACCCTCACAAGCCACGGGGTTCCTCAATTATTATGATATAGAAACATAACAAATACACAATGCACAAATGAACCAATGGTAACTGATTGAAATAAGGTGATACATAAAAATTATAAGCTTGGCTTATTTTCTTTCTTAAAAATATCTGTGGACTCATTATGCGAACCAATTAATAAACTCCAAACAAGTAGTAAATACCCAAAAATGAATGACATACAATTATTTGTGATTTATAATCAATGGACTTATAAATGTCAGTAAAACCAAATATGTGAGTTAGAGAAGTTAAAGAAAACATTCCTAAAATACTGATTTCTAACTTATATTTTAAATTAAAAGTTGAATTGGGGGACATTACAAAGGGGTCATTCAAACTTGCTGGGGATGGGGTACAGTTTAAGCTAAGTCCAGCAGGTAAGAGCACATATAGAATATTCAGTAAACCTGAGAAGTGGTGCCTAATGATAGCACAGAATTAATTTCAGCAGAACAAGAAATATGCTCACATGACATTTCTCATTGGATTCATGAAGTGGTATGGAAGGAAAAGCGATGCATTCTCTGTATTTAGAGGATCTTCTTTTTTATGTATTTTCAGTAAGCTGACAAACCCTGGCTGAAACCATTCTGTCACAAAGTATTGCACTGAGCATCATGAAAAGAAAAACTTAAGACAGCACTACTCAGAGAGGTGTGGTAGGAGGAAGGTGAATGTTGACTTTTATAGCCAGAGATACATTTATTGATGATTGGAAGTAAGCTGTGGGAGAAACACAGATAATGACCATAAGTGTTATAAGACTTTTTAGGGATGACTAATCTCTGTTAACAAGTAGAGTTCAAGACATCTTACTGTATCACAGTCAAGCCAGAATCGGTCTTAGAAAACCAAGCTGTGGAACAGTTATTTGAAGATATTATATGAATCATGAATTAATAATCATACTAATGCTCATTTAAGATCATCAGGATATGCAAATTGTACGTTTTTGCCACAGATGCTACTTTGGAAAATAGTAAAATGCATTCAAGTACCTGAGAATTGGCAATGATATTTTTTCTGCTGAACTTAAATATAAAATAACTATTTCTTAGTCTATGCCAATGCTATTTTAGCACAATGATTTTTTTTCTTTTTATGAGTACAAGAAAATAACAAAGGCAGATAGGAGTTATTGGTTCAAGAAAAGGCTCTGAAGCATTTACATTTGGATACTATGGTCTAAATTAAGACTCTATGCTAATGCAGAGGATGTACCATAATTCACTTTAATGCACAACATACTATGAAACTTTGTCTCCATATACAAAAAGAACTGAATGATGAGAAAACAAGACTGGTGATGGTGTTGGCTGTGTATTCATCATTGTATTCATGAAATAAATGTGTGCAACCTTGTTAGCAGTAAGGATCTGAGTTGATATAAAAGATACTCAAGATGTAGTACAAATTACGCACATATGTATATTAAAAAACAAAATCTTGTTCTTTGTCTTATTCGACTGATAAAATATTTGTCCTTGGGGAAATGTAATTCAAATATATCCATGATGAAGTACTATGTTTCTTTCTGATCGGGAATATAAGGGTGACAAGTGGCAAATTTGAATCCTAAAGAGGGTTGTGCTGTATGTTTAGAATGATGGGGAGGTTCCAGGAATATTCCGTATTAGCTTGGCACGACAGCAGAGATCATGTTAAGTGTCCATTATACAAAGAAGATAAACTGAAATGACAGCTGCCTATATTCAGATTGGAAAACTTTAAACTTTTTATCACTCTCCTCTGTTCTATTTTTTGAAATCATTCAAGGTGGAGTTAGCCATCCAAGCAATCATTTATATTCCTGTGCTCACTCAGTGAATGCTTATGTATAATCAACCTAATTCTTAAGAACATTTTAAAGGCATAATGATACTGACTATTTTAAACTAGATCATAATACTGCACTGTGTTGCAATGTCATAGCACCTTTCATATTAGATTTACGGGTCACTAAAATTCATTATTTAAAGATTAGAAGTTTCTGTCATAGATCAGCATTTTATAAATGAGGATATGCTATCAATCTAGTCAAAGAAACTTATTTAAAATTATAGAACACTGCAAACCAAGAAGTAAGGGCTATTGGTGCTTTTATGAAGTATCTCTGCCCCTCAGAATATATTTATAATGGTTTATCTAGTAACACCCCCCTTCCGCAATAAAGATTGATTTCCAAACATTTGCAGCTTTCACTGGCAATTATACCTGTCACCACAAGCATGGTCAGCCAGACTTTGCCTCAGCACCTCTTGAGTCTCATCTGGTGCCCTACTTCCCGTGGTTCTCCTCACTCCAGCCTTTATAGACTCCTCCACACTCCAGGGTCATGCCATACATTGCACCTGTATCATATGTCCTTCCTGTACCAGTATTCTTAAAGAATCTTCCTTTGACCCTCCCCAAACTAGGTTAGGTACCACTCTGAAATGCCCTTACTCAGAACTGCTGCTTTGAAAACACAGGTGCTCAACCTGGGTCTGTGAGAAGCCTTAGGGGCTACGACTGAAGCAGAAATTAAGTTCTCTTAAAAGCAGGCATAGAAAGATGTCATTGGTAACAGAGCTATCACAAAGACAAAAAAGTAGCAGTGCTATCTCTTTCAGATGCCCTTTCTTTACTGTTTCTGTTTTTGTTTCATGCTGGGGAGCTGAGGCAAGAAGGGATTTAGAAGTGAGCAAACCACTTAAAATTAAATGATGGTTGAGCCCAGAGTATGCACTTTTTTCTTTGAAGCAGAGCCTACTGGGTCCTTCCTTGGTATATGAGACCCCAATGGACCCATTTAATTTAAGCTGTAGATATTCCACAAAGCTCACTCCACACTAGATATTGAATCAACAAAGGGAAAGACACATGTTGAGGTTTGTGACCATCACATTTCTTTTCCCTGATTGATATTGCATCAGCTGGGAGCTGTAGAATTTAAACAAATGAAGGAAAAAATATTCCTGTATTAATAAAGTTATTTGGTGAATGCAGCCTTAGCTCTGTTCAAGGGCACTTCTAACACAGCACCCATGAATATGACTAATTTAGCTACCCAGACAAAGTCAAATGGTCCAATTTAAGGCTAGGCACAAGAATAGAACTCATACTGTTAAGCTTAACGGGGTCAAAAACAATGGGAATGCATGCTTCTCTGGGAAGGCTTGCAGCCGAAGGCATCTAGGAGTTTGCCATTCTTCTCTCAAACTTTTCAGTCAGAATTCCTCCCTAAGGGACAACTGAGCAAGGAAATAAGAAGATGTAGGAAATAGAAAACTCTAGGGATCACTTCTTCATAGTAACACCAAGGAAACAAGTTTCAAATATTATACAATAGAAATATCCTTACTGGGTAGCTCAATAAGCAGAATACAGGCAAAGTCACATTGTATGTCTCATCTGAATCTCTTTTTGGTTCTATTAATTTATGATAAATTAGGTAGAGTTGAAAGAACACTCTGTGTATTTATTGAAAAAAACATTCTTACTTTAGTATTAAAAAAAAACATGCTGAGTTAGAACTCCTCATTTTCACTTGAACTTCTTATTTTCCCTCAATATTATAATAATTTTTATATGTTAACTGTATATTTCTTATTACCTTTATTCCCCATGAATTATTTGATCAAATTCAGACTCCAGGTTTAGTTCTTTAATATTACTTCCTTGAACTACAGTTTATTTTTCCAGCTTCCGACCCTATGACGTTCTCTAAATTAAATGTTACCATTCTTTCTTGATATTTTTGCTTACATCTTCTCACACTTACATCAATCTTTAGGTTAAAGGACCACCCTACTTTACATAACACTTTTACCATAGAAATATATTAAATTATATTCCAAATTTAGCCTCCCCACCTTCCTCAAAATATACCTTATATTACTGAAAACCATCAGCTTCAAAGTAATCTTGTATATTATAAAATATAAGAGGTAAACATTATTTTGGAGATTGTTTAGTCTGACTCATCATTTTACAAATGTGGACATTGAGGCACAGAATGATGACCTGGCTTGTTCAAAGTGCCTGGCTACTTAATTGGATTTTTGCTAAAATATACAATAACTAGAATATGCTGGTATGACTTTCTCTTTTTTTGTAATTCTAAATGTATCTTAAACACTCAACATTACTCAAATATAACTTTTCCCATATCATCTTAAATGCTACTTCCCATAAGGGACTCTTTGCAAACTGATTAAAATGAACTGAATTTCCCCACTGATTAACTATCAACCCAGAGCTTTTACATGTCTGCTGAAATGTAGTTTTTGATGCATATATTCAAATAATTTACACTGTCCCCAAATCACAATGAAATAACATGAAGTTTACCTGGCCCTGCTCTCCACCGTGATCCCGTCGTATGACTGGAAGCACTGCATCCTTTATGCCCACCGTGTCAGAGCCCATGCCCTTCTGGCACAGACTAAGTGAGCTCCTGCAAAAAATGGCCTTTGCAGGGCTGTATGTCTTTCCCAAACGCTGACCCTTGTATTGAGCCACAGGATCACTCACCTGGAACTCTTAATCTCCGCAAAGCTCTGGCCATTCCCCCCCACTCCCCCCCCACCCCTGTTAGTGGTTTTCCTGGAGAAGGATATGTAGCTTCCAAAAGCACCAAAAATCAGTGGTCATTTACTCTCTCGAATGGTGTTGCCTGCATGGTTTTCTTTATGTATCATATTTACAATATGCCACATTGTAAACAGGCTGATAAAAGCATAGCCAATAACATCGGTGTTCACACCTTGTTATATACAAATATCGCTTTTTGTGATATATGGAATGATATGTCTCAATACAACTTTTCTTGGAAAAAAACAGCTTTTATAAGTGCATAAAGGTAAAATTAGAACCATCAAAATATGGTCAGATGGTTGGATGCCTTGCACTGCCTACCCCAGCACACTTTTCTATCTTTATCTTGACAGGGAAGGCACAATACTTTCAGTCTCACTCCAGTTGCAATTTGGAATTAGTACCAGGTGATATGTACAAACTGTAAAGCATGACCTCAGCCCACAGGTGCTTGTAGTACTGTCAGATGTCAAGCTGAGTACTTGCTAAATGAGAACACAATCTCAGCACCATTCACTGCCAGCTACTACACCATTCTCTGTTTGCATTCACCACAAAGCAACTCTGCACTCGACTGTCTCTGATTTTTATTCCCTTGTTCCTTCCTGAGTTTCTTATCGGTGTTTTCTCCCAACCTTCACAGGTTATGCCCCTGTGTGGTAATGTCACCTATGTTGCTTAGTCCAATAGTCAAATCTAAGTGTTTCAAGTCCTTTTCAGTAGTATTTAATTCAGTGGATTTCTCCTTTTCCCTGGAAACACTTTCTTCAACTGGCTTCAAGGAAACTATGCTCTCCTTTTATCCTCCACCCTCATTGGCTCTTCCAAATATTTCCTTGTCTCTTCTTATCCTTCTGAGCATTTATTATTGAAGTATCCCAGGACTTAGTCCTAATATCTCTTGTCACTTTATTCCTAAAATCACTCCATCTTATAGATTTACATATCATATAATGCTGATGGTTTTCAGATTTATGTCTCCCACACAGACTTCTCTCTTCATCTCTACACTCAACTGTTCAACAGTTGTTTAATGATTGATTTGTTCAACAAAAATTTATCTCTGCTTGAATGATAAACAAGCTTCCCAAATTGAACATGTCTAATACCAAATAACTGATTCCACTCCCTTCCATTCCAAATCAAGCCCCTCCCCCCAAACCCTTTATATTGTCCCTGGCTTATCTCTTTCTTTTATACTCCGCATGTGAATAGTCAGCAAAGCCTTTGGTTTCTATCTTCACAATATATCTAGAAACAAATCAGTTCTCACCTGTACCCAGGTCCAAAATGCCATCAGTTCTCATTCTGTTTCATGGAGAATAAAGTTCAAAGTATTGATAATAGCAATAAGACCTGGCACACTCAAAAGCCTTCTTATACTTTTTATTTTTTTCCCTTACTACTCTCTCCTTTGCTCACTCTGGCAGTCTCACTCCATGATTTTTATACTCAATATTTCTTCTTTCTGTAACAAGGGTTGGCTTTATGGTGTATGCCCAGTGCAGTCCCATAGAGCCTCACATTCAGGGGGAGGCTCCTGAACTGGGGTTTAATACTTTACCATCACCCTTCTGAAATTATCATTAATTTTATCTTTGAATCTGTGTTCTGTAAAGTCCAATGGGGACATGATTCATATGCTGTAGCCCTACAGCCTGGGATTATGTGAAGTCCATCCCCTTGTCCCTGTCTATCTTCTGGGAATAGATTATCAAGTACCCACTCCTCTACCCTGCCCAGCGACAACCACCACTCTTCACTCCCAGTGGGGGTTTAGATGTGGACATGAAAGGGCCAGTGTACGAAGTCATACAGTTGGGCTGCAGGGGCTTGTAAGGCTCTTCACGTGCATGGGAAGTATTTCATGCCCGAAAGACTGTGACATTACACAGAAAATAAAGAATCTATCAGTTAAGACACGCAGTGGGGGAAAAGGAAAAGCTTCCTTGGTGCTTTTTAACCAAAGGCCCTTATTTTCACTTTAAACTGCTCCCAACAAATTATTAACTAGCCCTGCTTATGATATTATACTCACAGAAATCCACATAACCTTCTTCAAGTCTTTTCACAAGAAAGAACTTCACAGGGAGGTTTTGACCACCCTTTGGAGGGTCAAATCCCCTTCCAAACACACACTTTCAATCCCAGGAACTCAAACTATCCTTTTAATTTTTCTTCAGGACATTTCTTTTTTTATTTTTAGCATACTGTATAATCTATTTATCTATTTAGTTTCCCTCCACCACACTGTAATCCCTGTGAGTTAAGTGTTTTGTCAGCCCTGTTATCTTGAAAGTAATCACATGTTCACAAAGTTTGTCTACCCTGTTTTTATAGAGCAGTTTGGTATGAAAGTCTCTTCGCATTTAATTTGTGAAAGCTCTACTGATTGTGAAGGGCAACATGCCCCAGGAACACCTGTACGTGCATCTGCTCACTGGGGGCAGCGACAGAGCGCAGCAAAGTGAGCCTAGGATGGGTTGATATCATAGCCATTCAGCCGCAGAGTACAGCTGGTTCCTCCATCTGAAGTCACAAAGAAACTGAAGAACAATGTATTTCCTGGTACATAGCAACAAATGTTTAAAAAAAAAAGAGTCCAATTTTTACTAAGAAGGTATAAATACATCCAAACTAACCTACAGAATATATTTAAGATGTATGTACTCTTTATATATATGATATGTAAATATATATGCATATATATTTTTATATATTTACATATTAAAAATTATATGAGAAATTATATAATTTCTCAAATTATAGAGAAAAAGCTATTTTGCTTGGTTATTTTTAAACAAATGTGTCTGTTATTTCAATATTTTTTCCTGGGATTTTTAATTCTCTTGAGATAATCAGGTTTTTAGAGTGCCAAGAATGAACAAAAACAAAACATTATTGAATTGCAATGATGTTGGGAGAATGACAGGGAACAAAATTATAGAACAATGCACAATGTGAGAAATTATAAAGTATATTTCATATGATATTATAAAATAAAAACTATTTTTGTTTTACCTTTTAATTTTGATGCTGATTCAAAATTAAAATTATCATTGAAAGTTTCTTTATTGATTTAATGACAAAGACACAGAAAGCTATAGTGTGTTTGGAAAACTACAAAAGGCAGTTGAAAAAACAGAGAAACTCAAAAGTTTTGACCAAAGTGTAGTATATATCTTGGTAAACCATTACAAACAAAACAACATGGAAAATTGAAATAGGAAGTGGAGATCCACTTTAATTCATTGCCTCAACATGTATTTATTAAACACACAGTACCATATGTAGTCACATATAATGTGCACCCATGTTTTTGGTCCAAACTTTCAGGAAAAAAAATCTTTCATTTAATTTTTTAAATTCAACTTTTATTTATTTATATTTAGAAACAAATCCTATTATCATATTCCAGGGCATTATTTTGCATACAGATTGCTTTCTAGAGTTACTCTTTTAACAGATAAGCATAAATAAAAGAATTAAAAACATTTATATGGATACACAATTAGTACTATCCATGTATAATGTGCATCCTTAGCTTTCCATAAAAAATTTAGGCAAAAAGTGTGCATTATAAATGGCAAAGTATGGTATGTGTCAAGTACACTTCTTTGTATTTTGGAACATAACAATGAATAAAGTAGAAAAAGATCTCAGCCTCAGCCATCAAGCAGGGAACTTAAAAAGGTGAAAGTGATTACCAGGAGAAAGCAATATTTGGAGGGATAGTTGAAAGAAGCTAAATGCACAGTACATGCATGGCAAGAAATGTGCCGAACAAAAGAAATTACACAACACTGCCAGAATAACTCACTGCCTTGGGGAAATAAAAAGTAGAACACAAAGGAGAGGGAAAAATCACCAAAAACTGCAATCATAACAACCATGAGAAAAATGGCACTGAAAAAGAAAAACAGTAAAAATATTGTAATAAAATCAATCCCACGTAGCACACAAATTAGGTTTCCCAAGAAAGACAGGTAGAAAAAGCCAAACATAGGCTAAGAAAATAAACCGGGATCAATCATCCACCCTAAGCGGCAGGACGGCCTCAGATTATTTGTTAAAATAAATAACACATAGGTATTTATAAGTATGTATACATATATACATACTTCTATACATACACACATATGTGTATACATATACAACATACACACATACACACATATATGTACTGTATAGCAGTCACTAAAAATACAATCTTTTAACTGCATGGCAAATGTACTCTCCTGAGGAATGTTACAAAAATTCATCAATACTTTCCTTTAAAGTTTCATTTTTAACACATATATGTGTGTGTAAATATGTATATAAAGCATACTTTTTTCACATGGAATGATATACATTGTGTCAAAATGCAGCTGTCTTTCAAAAAACAATTTCTTCGAAAATTCAACATAGGCCGTTCTTTTGGAGTGTTTTCTTCTCTCCTCGGTCCCACATAACTCTGGAGGTACAAATAATACGCTCAGATTCATATTTAACATAATCTCGTTACAATATGTAGCCATCACCACACACACACACACACACACACACACACACACACACACACACACACACACAGTGTAGGTAAGTCAGAAGCTAAGCTGAGCTGGAGAGAGATCTACATTACCAAAGTAGCCATTAAAGCCATCATGAGCCAAAGCAAAAGTAATACTGAAGACTTTAATCACAGTGAAAGTTAACAAGATGCTACAGCCAGTAGGAGCGCCGAGTCTCCCCAGCTAATTTCTCCTGTGCAATGGCATGCTGGTCAAGGTCTGATGGATCGGCGCAGGTGTGGGGTCTTCTCAGGCGTGGCCTGTTTTGTTGAGGAAGCCCCAAACAAAGCTCTGTTGGTTTTCTGGACCCTGGGGGGTGGGGAAGGACAAGAACAAAAGGATTAGGAACAGAAAAATACTGGCTCCTGAGCACAGTGCAGAAAAGTGAAAATTGTCTTGAAGGGTTTCCCTTCCTCTCCTCATGAAGAAGCCTTATTAGAAGCACCGAAGATCATCTCTGTCAAAGACCCCAGATACAGTGACCTAGAAATAAGGCATCTAGGCAAGGAACGCCAAAATGCAGAGTGGCCTGGCCCTCCAGAAGGGCCCGAGTCCCTGACTGCAGCCCCCTTCAGAGGCTGCGACGCATTGGCTCTGGACCAGTCCTGGTGGAAGGGCAGCTCTCTGGGCGAGGACTTGACAGGTAAAGCGCTGGAACTGCCTACAGTTGGACTTGAAAAACCACACGAAGGTTTTTAACAATGAGCCAGACTCCTCACTATTAAACTCAACATGAATTGTGAAAACCCTGAGTAAGTGTTAACAAACATGTAATGTGTTTAAAAATAAGTAAGTAAATATGATGGGGAAATCAGTATTTCTCAAGGAAACAAAGTAGCTGATATTTAGACTGATGGTTGCCATAGGGGAGGGGAGTTGATGGGGGCTGGGTGAAAAGGTGAAGGGATTATGCAGTACAAATTGGTAGTTGGAAAATAGTCGTGGAAATATAAAATACAGTATAGAGAATATAATCACTAATATTGTAATAACTATGTATAGTGCCAAGTGGGTACTTGAAATATCAGGGGGTACCCCTTTGTAAAGGATATAATTGTCTAGCCACTATGCTATACACCTGAAAGTAATATAAAATAATATTTAATATAAACCATCAGTGAAAAAAATGAAAAATTATCTAATATTTCATCCCATGATTAAAATTATATGCCTTACAATTTTAGGATATAGTTATACATTTTGAGGGACCAGAGAGACAGTACTTCTCTTTATAGTTCATTCAGCTGCCTATCATGGAAACCAAGATACCCTTCTTGATAGCTCTTAATTCCCAACCTTCCAAATTAACTAATGAAAAAGACTGCAACTTTTTACTCTTTAATCTTTAATGCCTCTGCATTGTATTCACTGCTCAGCACTTTTCCACCCACCAGTACATGCCAAAGTCAAGTCATCTCCCACCTAAACAGCTGTTGATGTTTGTGGACTGATACTCCTACCTCCACCACTAAACCAGTATCTCCAAAGTGTAAATCTGACCATGTAATCCTCTACCTCCCAAAGTGCTTAATCCTTGTCAGTAGCTTTCCATGCTTCTGAAAACCCAGTCTGAAGCTCTCCATGGCTCTGCGTGACACACCAAATGTCTGAGTCCACAGACTCCCAAATGGGATTAGTGCCCTTGTAAAAATAAGAGTCCTGAGAGAACTTCCATCCTCCATGAGAGAATATTTCAATTCTCAGTGTCTAGAACTGTAAGAAATAAATTTCTGTTGTTTATGAGCTACTCAATTTATGGCATTTTGTTACAGCAGCCCAAACAAACTAAGACAGAAAGCCCCTTGATATGTAGTTACAGTGTAATATATTCAATCTGTGTAGTACTATATTTATAATTTTCATTACAGCTTAAGTATTAACTTATTATCAATTATTTCTTTTATGAACTTAATAAATTTCCTTATAATCATATTTGCTTCATTTTAACTAGTGATAGGATCTATTACCTTAACTCAGTCTTTACTTATTGTTTCCATCTCCTTTGTTTTTCACTCTTTAAAATTTCCTACCCTTCAGTAAACACAATAATTAACTTCAGTCACTAGTGTACAATTTAATTTTGCCACTCTGGCTTTATAAACAGAGCTAGAGTTATTAATCAGTATGGCAAGGTATTCTTGGAATAAAATGGTCTATAAATCCACTTATCATTCCTCACATCTATTCTCCACACTCACTGATGGAAAGGGGTACTTCTTAATGTAATATTTCCTAATGGTAGCTGAAGTGTCCATTGAAATGTGCATGGTTTAGATGGAAACATGAGATAAGAGATTAGACTTGGTGATGTTGCAATCATTGGTTGAATTATTCTCTATTTGTATAGGAAGGGTGGGTATAATAGTGACTTAAGAAAAATTAATATTCTTCCATGAATATCTTTAGTAAATCAATAAATGACATAAATACTAAAGAGACTACAGTTCCAAAAATTATGAGTGGAAAGACAAACCTATGGTGCAGTCAATATTTATAACAAGCAGAACAGACTTTAAGATTGATGACCAAAACACTGCCCTCAAGGCTGGCACTACCATTTTAACTCACTTCCTCATGCACAACATCAGGCTGTTTTATGGGGAACGTTGGCCATTCTTCATTCCTACTGCAGATGTCTACTATTGGGAAATAGATGTCTCCCTAAAAATAGGCTTTTGCTGCTGTCAACTAGAATGATATCCTCCAGGTGACAAAACTTCTCAAATGATCAGCCATCAATAATGATAAATTCCAGAATCACATCATTAAAATCACATCATTTGATAAACATGATATGAGACATAAATTTTATAAAGGCATGTGATCAAAATTGATTTCATTATTTTTTAGGACAAATGATTCATCTCTTTGACAACAGAGTTAAAACTACCACTATGAAATACTGACCTAACTTTGCTTTAAAAATTAACTGTGCTTTATACTTATTTAAGCATAAGATATAATTATGAGTTGGTGATGATATACCAATTAAGGCAGTTACATAGAGCTTTTTAAAAAATTTAATGATAACTTTATGCTGTTGAAGCCCATATTTTAACGGCATTTTTTTCTCAACTATGATAATCAGGAGTATATATTTGGTATTTTAAAAACAAAATGTGATGTGATAGCTAATAACTTTGCCTAAAAAATTACAAAATGTAAAACATCTCAAAATAGTACTTATATCCAACTAAAGTTGTAATAAATATGTAATAATACAGAAAGTTCCCTCAATACATAGGATGAAAAACTATTTCAACAGTATGGTTTGCAAACTGAAAAAGATAAAATTTTCTGTAGGAAAAAAATGCAAAGAAATGCAACAATCTGTGAATAGGTCTTTACTTTCCCAGCACTTCGTAATCACACTCTTTGCATCTGTTTAATTGTGTGCTGCTTATCTATCTCTTCTCTGCCACCAAATTTTCTGGCTACTTCTCCTCTCTGCTTCACCCAGTTCTTGGATCCGTGTGTTTTAAGACATCTCTGTGTAATAATTTTAGTAAAATTTTGGAATAGATCGAAATTAAATCCATATGTTTATAATTCTTTCTTTAGCACAGGGATATAACTTTCCATTTGACATACTACAGACATATATCTAGATTTAATTCAATTAAGACATTTAGATTCAGAATACACTTTTGCATTGAGGATTTATGTTCTTTTTGAATCTAGAAAAATAACTTCAATGGGGTCTTTTAAAAATTCTTTGTATCATTTTCTACATTTTACTCTTCTGTAACTTTTTTATCATCAAAGTGCCACATATTGAAAATTTTGTGTCTCTTAACCATTTTTTCATAATCTATTTTTGCTCCTCTATACTAAATACTAAGGTACTGAATACTATTTTAAAATGTATTGAATTTATATCTGTTTCTACCACAGTGGTTACCATCTGTTTTTTGGTTTTTGGTTTTTTTTGACCATGAGTGCATTATCTACTGAAAATATAAAAATGTATGTAAAAAATCTTTAAATCTGTAGTAGATTGATCTCTACCCACATATTTATCATTAGAAAATGTACTTTGCACTTGGTAATATAAAATATTGCTAGGATTTTTATTGTTCAAAGAGGATAATCAAATAGTAAGAATGACAACTTAATGGGTGAAAGGCAGACTAATACATGTCACTGTTGGAGAAAAACTTATATGTTGATGAAATTACATTGTATTTGAAAATTAGAATCAACAAAAAACTTGTATGTTAAAACAGTCTTTCCAATATCAGAAACTATTTAAAAAATAGATAATACTTATCAATATTGGTGGGCTCATATAAAATAAGGTAAAATGTGAGTCTACCACCTAAATTATGTTGGTGGATGGATGTTACACTAAATCTAATTAGAAAGAGGGCATAATAGTATATTTAAATGATAAATTAGACAAATACCCTAAATGATGATAGTTAATATTCAGGCATAATTCCTCATCTCATAGGAAATTAAACCTCCTCTAATTATAATAGTCTTTACTAATTATTATAAAATACTAATGAGGAAAAATATACATTTTTAACAATGCTAATAAATCAGCTCTACCTATAATCATGACACGACTATATGTCAGGTATTGCTGGCTATACAAAAGTTAAGACATACCTAAACTGTGGAAAAGTCAATGATTTTAACATTTAAAATTTACATGTAAGATAACAATCTACAGTTTCTATTATATAACAAGTAAAGGTTTTGTAAAGGGAAAATCAGACTTAAGATATTTGACCATGCCACTAGGTCCAAGTTTCAAAGTTAAGAAAAAAGACAAAAACCTGATACCTTGCAAATTTATCTAGACATTATCTAAACATTAGAGACTATAAAGTTGCAACTACAGTAAGTACAGTGAGGTATAATATAAGAAAAATAAGCATTTGTGCTGATAGTTTTAACTCAATAATATTAATAATTTAAGAATTGTGTTCACGTATAAATCATATATATGTACATATATGTGTGTGAGTGTGTGTATATATATATATGTATATGTATATAATTCTAGAAAGAGGAGAAGGGAGGAAAAAAGAGAGGGAAAGAAACATTGATATGAGAAAGAAGCATCAGTTGACTGCCTCTCAAACAAGCCCTGGCCAGGGATGAACCAGCAACCAAGCCATGCCTGTGCCCTGACCAGGAATCCAACTGGGGACCTTTTGCCTTGTGGGAAGATGTCCAAGCAACTGAACCATACCGGGCAGGGCTAATCTATATCTTTTGGTGCCTGAAAAGTCCATTAAGATTGCCACTCCTATTTTTTAAGTATAATGATTTTATTAATCAATTTATAATAAAAAACTAAAGGTTCAAGTAAAGCAGTTGTCAATATCTTAATTAGAAATAGGTTTTGGGGCACTGAACAAATAATAGTAAAAGTTTTCTTTTAGTATATGAAAGTAGGTCTGACATCAAATGATTCAGCAATAGTATATGTACCTGGGATGCTAAAATATGAGAATGTTGGGAAATTTTAATGGATTACAGAAGTATAGAAGAGTATATATGAAATTGAAACCATTCAGGGAAAATAATTGGATGCATTATATATTCCATCTATTTTTGGTTTATAAGTAATAGTTTAATGATTTAAAATGATTTTTTTCATAATCATGTGTATGTGAATATCTCGGGAGGTAGAATGAAGTTATTACATAGTTGTTAGCTGTAATATAGTTGTCTTTGGAATCAGCTTGCTTGGGGCTTCTACTTTTTAAGTATAAACACAAACCTTATAAAATAAATATGAAATTATGCATATCTCATTTTAGCCACAAATGTCCCAATGTAAACAAAATATAATTAAATATGTATATATATATATATATATATATATACCACCATATCGAAGGTGATTATCTCAAGAAGGAAATTACAGTTGATTATTTTTTACTATGAAAAAATTTATACATATAAAAATGGTGATGTTATTGAAGCTAACACATTTTTTTTTTAAATTAGGTTCTCTCTATTTTTTTCCTATCATTTTATCCTAAAATTAGTCATGTTTCTTACATTTAGTTAAATCTCAAAAGTAGAATTGTCATTTTGAAAGCATGATTTTAAACTGGAATTTCCTAAGAGGACTTCAAAATCACTATCTACTTAAAAAGAACAATATATTTAAAATATTTATTTACATTAAAATCAATTCTAAGAAACAACTAGAATTTCTTACTTTATCATAAATGTAATTTACATACAACTTTATATTCTTCTATATAATAACAATATAATGTAAAAATGTATTTCAATGTTTAAGAGCTTATTTATTCAAGTGAACTTTCTTTTATTACTCTATAATGAATGCCATTCAGAGTGCTATTACAGGGTGCAAAATAAAATTTCATTATTGATTAGAATACATGCTTAAAGGTCAACTCCAGCAAAGCATTTCAAAACCTGATTAGATTATGCGTGTTAAAGTTTCTGCACACCTTTGAATTTCAGAGTAATTACATTTAAACAATATATTGGCAGAAAATATTATGGTTATGTTGCAAACTGTGACATTATTAGGTCAGATAAGGCATTTCTAAACTTATGGCATTTATAGGTTCTGCTATTTACAAAGAGAAGAAAAATTTAGTTTTATATTAGTTTTAAACTAATTAGGTATTAATTAGATTGCAAACATGTGGCTTAAAAATATATTGCCTTAAGAGTAATCATTGTGTTAGTATAATTTATAAAAATATACAATTATTTCTAAATTTTCATAAACAATGAACTCTAATTTGTTACACAAATGGCCCTGTTAATCAATAACTGTATCCAGCATTATAACAGAGTTACAAAACTACACATTAAGAAATAATTTCAACATTTCCCAAGATTCAAAGTATTTTGAGAGAGAAAGAAGTATAGAATGCATTGAATGAACTGGTTAAATTCAGTTTTACAAGTCTTAAATCATCCCTAATATCTGTAAAAAGAGATAAAATTAATATAATCCCAGGAAATGGATGTCCATAATAAAATAATCAAATGTATCATACTCAGAAAGATGGGCTGTTCAGAACATGCTCAGGTATGTATAACAAGGAAGATACCATTTACATCACTCAGTGATTCTTTTTTATCATGTTCAAATACCAGGCACTGCTGGGAATAGAAAATTAAATTAGGGTGCTTTTCAAATTATTTAAACCTTGTATAATTACTATTATTTGAGTAATTTTTTATGACTATGTCTTTGGAGTACAGACCAAAAACAGAGCCTTCCCAAAGGAAGCTAGCAAACTCCTAGCTCAGGTGATAAATCCTCCAAAAAAGTCAATGCAATTTTCACTGAAGTGAGTTTCATATATTCCCTTTTAGATATCCTGCATTTATACATATTGCAATGATAAAATACCATCAAAGTAGTGAACATTAGTCATAGAAAAAGAGAATCAATAGATTTACTAATAGAATGTTATAGTGACTTTGGTTCAGACATGAAGTTTACATCTTCATTTTGTTGTTGTTGTCAAGCATTATCTAATCACGATCACACATGGCAGTATTACAACAGGTAATAGTCCTTTAGACTAGAGATGGACTTCCATGGCCTTTTTAAGCTGTAATATTATCACTCATGACCTAATACATGTTTTTGCAAACACAAAAGCAAAACTACTATAATTTAACAAATTATGCTAATTTTTCAAATAACATTTAAATAGAAACTATTGTTAACCATCAAGCAATTAAGTACTGAATGTTTATGACTCATTAGAACCATTCTGATTTCTTTCACCTTCGGTCTTTGCTATACATACTACCCGGACCATATTTCCCATCTTCCTCACGTGCCTAACAAGGGAGTTATCAAATTTGGAGTCCCTTATTTCTCAAAAAGTGTCCAGCACTAGTACCCACGCTGAGCACAGTAATGGGCTGAGGCAGCCCACCAGGTGTGTGACTTCGGTGTAAACACTGCTGTCATCAACTATGCTCCCTGCAGCAGGAAATCTGTAAGACGCGTTTCAAGGGTCATGTATTTGTGTGTGTGTATATATACAGTTTAGTAAGAATCATGCTAAAGCAAAAATAATTATAAAAACAATATCATAGAATTATATACTTTCAAAACCCACATAATTTTTTTAACTGTCACCCCAATAAATTTAATTTAAAACACAGTAGGTTTGATAATTCTAGGAATGCATTTTTGAAAGTATCAATAAAAGACAAAATTTTTTAGCAATTTATATCCAAGGTAAAAAAGGAAAATCTGAATATATGTAAAAATGGGAAAATATGAATATATGTTAAATACAGTTATGCCAGGTATATAGTAAATCCTGTATAGAAGTTTTCTCTTATTTACTAGACTATAAACCCTCAAAAGTCAGGGAATCTGTCTGCTTTGTTCACAGCCATATCTTTCAGTACTCAGAAGGATACCTGACTACCTGGTAAATAGTGTTTCATCAGTTTATCTGTTAAAGAACCAACTGAAAAATGTCAGAAGTTACAGTGGATGCTGTGGTGTGCCTCTCAAATTTCTCTTTCAGTACTGTAAAACTCGTGGCCCCAGCTGCTGGGCCGTGTTGGTGGTTAAAGGATTTTGGAATTGCTTCAAGCAATAAAGCAATCCCTCCCCCATGGACCCTACCCAGAGCATCCTGCAATGGCTAGTCAATTATTAGGCATATTGGCCTGGCCCCCTTGCACCAAAGAAGGACAATGATGAAAGGACATCCCAGCACAGAATCCCCTGTGGAATCAGAGGGTCAACCAACATCTTTGTTGGGACTGTACTGTGTTTCAGCTTCTTACTCTGCCCAATCACTTCCTCCAAGCCTTCCCACTGTTGATCTTCAAAGCATTCTCCAATAATTCTCCTGTGTCCAAATCTCTAAGTTAGAGTCTCTTCCCTGGGAACCAATGTAAAACAGAAGTTATTTAAAGACTATCCTCACAAATGTACCTTTTCAGCTATTATGTGTGTGTGTTTGTGTGTGTATACACACATACATATATAATACAAATATTTATATATATTCCTAATATTTTAGAATTAAGACATCAAAAAACATGAAATAAAAACAACTAAGGCAGGCATTTGGAATCAGTTTCTACTGTTCATTTATGTTAATTAGCAGTTAAATAAGATAGGTTAAGATTAGGATTTCTTTCTTCTTCCTCATTCCAAGGAGAACATTTCAAGGAGTATTTATCTTAATTGAAATCTAGCAGTATATTAAAAACTTAAATGCCAAGTTAAATATGATTTATTGAATGAATAATAACTTTATATAGCTTACAAGGTCAGACTACACCATTTTATCATATCAGCAGATCAAAAAAGAAACATCACATTGAGGGAAAGCACCCATTACTGATTTAAAAAAACAAAAACAACAACAAAAATAAAAAACATCGGTTACCTATGCGTGGGAATTTATGTTTAATCATACCAAAGAATGTTTATCTGAATTCAAACACTAACATAAAACCTATCAAGAAAAATGTAGAATTTCTAATAAAATCACATATAAGGTAAATATAATTAATATTGTCCTGTGTTGGTTCAGCCTACCGATAGCAACACTATTGGCTGGAAATGCCTGGGGCGCTCACCTAGTCCTGTACTACTTGTGGGAGTCCCCACAGGCATTTACCTGGCCAGATCCAAAGCCAAGGTTGGACCAGCCATTGTGGTTGTCATTATGATTATGAGACACACTGCCTCAGCAAGAACTATCAGGAAACTTTGCAAAGACAAAGGTCTTGATGGGTAGGTACTCAGCATGCTTGAGGTCACACAGAGAGGTCCAAGGTAAAGAGAGAGCGAGTGAAGACCTGGGGTTATGCTTTTATTGGGGTTTAGGGTGGGGTGCCTAGGGTTTCACGAGTTCACTCTTTATCGGTAAGTTTAAAACATAAGAGTGGGAATTAAAGTGAAGGAAAAGAAAAGCAAGCATTCAAATGGTCAGTTATCTAAGTCAACAAGAACTGTCTGAAAAGGGGAAATTATGGGTGGGGATGCCTGGCTCTTTGTCTAGTTGTGTTTACTTAAGCTGCACCGTGTTTATTCAAGATGGATGTCTCTGAAGTGGATGCCTAGACAATCCAAAACTTAACTTCAGGCACTTTGCATTACAATCAGAAAAGCTAACTGTCAGATGCTTACACTACACATTGTTCCAGAAATTAGCTCAAATGATTTTTAAAATGATATGGGACATAAATTTTGAAAGAAGCCAAAAATCATCATTTGCAGTTGATATAACAGTTCATTGAAATACCCAAAATAATCACCTAAAATCTAGGAAAACTATTAATTGACTTTATATACTGGGAAAGAATAGTTTTATTAATTGTTATCACTGAATTGGACCACGAGAAAACAAAAACAAAAATTTTTATATTCCATTTCATATAACAAAATAAATTTTAAAATAGTTTCATAATTATAAAAATATAAAAACATCTCATTATTTAGATTATACTTATTACATTTTCCCCTTTTTAATATATGTTTAAAATAGCAATATATGTTTAGTATCACAGAAATAATGTATTATATTTACAAACCCCACTAATGATTACAGCTATGAGATTCTTGCAAATGGATGCTAATTATTCTTTTTATTCCCAAGAAACTATAAGGGTCATAATAGGTATGCTATACATTATTTATCATATGAATAATCAATGTAGCATAAACAAATAATATACTACTACTAAACATTGGTCAATTCCATCAGAAATTAAAGTTTTTCTTTTATAGTTTTCAAATATTTAAACATTGGTAGCTGCAAAAATATGTTCCCGTAAGCAGTTTTAGGCTAAGACTAGTGCAGCTTTTATGCTTTCAGAATTTACCTGGCTTCCAGTGTAGATATAACTTCAAACAAATGGTTTGCACCTGCACTGGAAGGCCCCAAATGAAACCTAAATATCACGGCAAAAAGGGACAAGGGCTATGTAGGGCAAACCTGACTCCTGGGCTCTCCACGTGCTCCAGAATAGATTAAATGCTGGAATATGTTTTGGCGGCATTGCTAGATCTGTATCCCCAGGGCAAAATTGAAGACATAGTTGCATTCAATATAGACATAGATCTCCAGAAAGATATTTTCATAAGCAAGCATTGCAGGCGTTCAGCTGTGTGTGCCAAGAATATCTCATGAAACAGAGTGCAGGCTTGGAATGAACGTGCTGGACTACAGAGGAGACTGTTGAAACAGTAACTGCTTCAGTGACACCCATAGCAGCAGGAGATGACAACAATGGTCGTATCAGCAGCAAAAAAGGGCTATTTTTCCATTTATAAATGCAATTGAACATATGGCCAGCTTAATTAGGACTTTTCTCATTAACTCAGAATAGGCAGCCTCTATTGAAGCACCCTCGATAGAGAATCCGCATGTATAACGATCTATAGGTTTGCAAAAAGACTGTTTAATAAGTTGGAAAGCAAGAAGTCAGCTATGAGCATCTGTGCAGCATTTGCTTATTTTTACCATATTTAGTTACTCTCTGCTGTGTACCAAGAGCCCTCAAGCCACATTCACAACTCCCATTGATAAGAATCGTTCCTTTAAAGCCATCTCCATAGAATCTTCCTGTAGTTAGCAGTTGAAGCACCATTAAAACACAAGAAAATACTAGCAGAGCTGTACGCAAAGAAAGCATACATTTGTATGTCCCAATTATGTTAATGGTACCGGTGAAACAGAAAAATAAATTTGGAATTTTGCATTAAGAAAGCTCTCATTACCAGAGTAGGTTCTCTTTTCTCTCCACAAATACATAAAATTAAAGTTAAAATGCTATTGGCTTGTGAACCTCTTACACTACAGATGTGCATTACAATGACAGCATGAGTCTTAGGAGTAGGCCTTCTTTGATATTTCTTGGTGTAGCTAATATTTAGGATTTGGAGTCAGGCAGGGATAGAAGAGTGATTAAGGAGCTGAACTTTAGAATTACAGTGTCTGGATGAACTTGGGCTAAGAAGCAAAGGTGGATGATATCTAGATTTTAAATTTAAAGAATGAAGTGAGTAATGAAGACAGGAAGAGCCCAGACTCCAATTTTAGGAGAACTCATTTCCAACAGCCTTTATCCCACTTCCATCTTAGACAAATTACTTACCTTCACTGAGTTTATTTCACAATCAGTAAGATTGCTCTGGTAACACTGACCTGCCCAAAAGGGGGTGTGGGTAGTAACCACGAGAAGATGTTTAAAGTATTCAGCTACGCATCTACCAGAGGGGCAGAGCTTAGTAAATGGTAAAGAGCACCTGGATTTTAGTCCTTAAATTACATATATTTGAGATGCAATCATTTTTATTTTATTCTTATGTAGTCGAAGCCACAGACTGGGTTGCTTTGAGCCAGAGTTTTCCAACACACCTAATGATCAAAATATGTTGTGTACTTGTTAAAAATCCAGGTTCCCAAGGTCTTCTCTTAGAAATTTTAATTTAGTGGAAATAAGGTAGGGCGTGGAAATCTGCCAACTTTTAGAAACACAAGCCAGGTGGCTAGAAATTAAACAATGCAAGTAAATTTTTCTTAGTGCCTTATAACAAAATATGTAATACCTGGAAATGAAAGATACAGTCATTTTATTTCTACTATTTCTTAAATATTATGTAAGAAAGAAATACTCTCTCTATAACTGAGACTAAACAATTATATAGTTCTCTGAAATGATAAACTTTTAAGGAAAAAAACAAATACCTAAAATATACCTGGGTATAATAAATTTAATTAATTAACTACCACACAACCTTAAGAGAGTGCTCATTGTATTTCCTCATAATGTTCTGAATGTCCTAGAAAATCAAGTTAGTATCATTGATTTCATTTTGTCATTGAAACTTAGGTAAATTTAGGTAAATGTCTACTTAGTTATGCAGACATCGTAGGCAAGCACTTTAGAATAATTTTGTTTTGTTGTTGTTATTTTTACATCATTACTGTTCACTTCCTCTAAGAAAACAGTGCCTTTATTAATAAAACAAAGCCTTGAATATCTGAATTTGATATCAGGATGTGAAGGACCTCATACTGACACACGGAATTTTCAGTGCCTCTGATATTCCCTTGTCCTTAGTAAACGTAATTCTAAATCAGGGCCGACATCATCTTGACGTGTGTCTTTGATTACTCTGGCCTCAGCAGAGTAAAAATTCCTTGTCTTTACCCTTCAAGTAAATTAAATATAATGGAACAATCCAAAAAAATATTTCTTGGAATTCCAAACACATAAAAAAAATTGGCTTACCAATATTAGGTTCTCAATATCTCCCAAGCAAGATACTTTCCAGAGTTTTCCTGTTTTTCTTATAATCTCTGGACTGTCAGCCATTATCTTGAAAGAGAAGTTTACCTGCACATCGTGGGCCTATTTCCTTAAAGCGGTCACAGCCAGCCCTCTCTACTGAGGGGTGATCATTGTGATTTAGACATCTTCAAAAACAATATCTGTAATAATGAAGTTTCTGTCTAGGCTACCTATGTCTTACTTCAGCTATTCAGGCTCTCGTCAATTTATCAACTCTTCAGTAGAAAATTCATACAAGATATCTGTAAACTATATTTTTAGGTGACATAATTCTTACCATGGAACTAATTTAGAATTCTTTCATTCTAATTCTGTTTGTGTGTATATATACTTTCTGGCATTGCCATTTAAAATATGAGTAAAACATTAAAGACCATTAAGTACCTTACTATAAAATCACAGAGGCAAAGTTAACATCAAAAAAGCTTTCCTTTTGTAGCACCAAAATGGACTACAAGTGTATTTCTTTCCTTCCATATATACCCTCACCTTTGATATATAGGAGACAACTTTGTGTGTGTTTCATGTTTCTGCATATATTGGAGAAGAGGCACTAATTTAACTTTGCTCCAGACTGTATTTTCAAGGAGATTTGTGTAACAAAGAGACTTGGTCCAGAGATAGTGTATCGTACAGAACAAATGGCAGGCAAACTTACTACCATTTTAAAAGAATTAGGATTTCTAATCTCAGGGTTTCTCTCCTATAGTGAAACTCATTGTGCAAGTATCCTCTGGCCCTCTTTGCATGGTTTTATAGAAACCATGGTCAGAGGTTTGTGAAATTGATCATCAGAGGACTAGTGAAAAATGATAATGAAATGACGAGTGTCATTGTTGTGATTAATAAATTGTCTCATTCTTTGACACAGGAGACTCATGTCTTATACCAGCATCCGTGAAAGTGTGGCATACTATACTTTTTGGCTTATAAATAGGGTAAAATCTAAAACTTAACGGATGGAGAAAAATTGTGTAAATTGCCTTTTAATTATCCTAAATATATATGCTCTGCTATATGTCTTCAAGATCTAAAGTTACTGAGAATCCTGATATTAATGGTATTATTAAAAGAAAAGTTAAAATGGCTTAATTTTTTGTTGTAAAATATGTACTTTGATTTGCAATATCAAAGATTTTAAAAGAATGAAAGGACATTTAACAGGCTACTCGCTCTGGTGATATAAGGATATACCTGCAGATGAATTTGCATCTGTTTGGATCTGGTCTGCTTCACATCCTCTTATATCTTCTTTTGGTTCTGATCAGTGTAAAGGCTTTCAGGGGAAAAGCTCTGTTGTCTTTATACTGAGTCTTTTTTTTTTTTTTTATGCGCTCCACATAAGGAACAAATTCTAAGTCACACATCAGGCAACCAAACTGATGAACAGTTAGAAATTACATTTATTAGAAAATTTCAAGAACAGAGATTGTTAGTTTAGATAGCGGGGGGGGAGGGGGAAGACAGATAAAATAGTCTAAGATTTCCAAGGCTACTCAGAGAATCAATCAGATTAAAGATTGAAAGCAATGGCATGAAGCTTATGGCTAAAAACAAAACAAAACAAACAAACAAACAAAAGTATGGAAAAAACAGATGACTTAGGGAGGGAGAGAATGCTGCTAGTGTATTACCGGAACTGTCGTTCCTTCATTTGGTTCATCCTTCAACAGCCTAAAAAATTCCTATGTCTATTTTCTTTTTCATTTTTTTAATATAACATTTTTTTTCTGTCTTTGAGAAATCTTCCCCTTAGACCATCCCCTGACACCCTGACAACTTTAACCTCTGAGCAAAGCAATTATTCCATGAACCATGACATTTTTTACTTAAGTATAGTATCACTTAATGAGTAAGAATCATTCACAACTCACCTTTTCCATCTCTCAAATTGTATTTTTACTTCCCATTCATGTTCTCTTATTTTCCTTTGCCTGTAGATTCTGCTTAATTTGCCTTTCCTTTGGGCTTATAAAGATGGATTTTAAATGATCATTTCTCTCTGATTTGTTACTAACCTCCAAAGGACAATGACAGTGATTATGAATTCTTTTGAATCCTCTCCCAGCATGCACTGCTAAATGAGGATGAGGACATGCTGTCTTCAGTAGACTACTTCCTTGCTGCCTTACTTCTGATATCCTTAATCTCAGAATGAGGATGCAATGTGAAAAATATGTTATGCTATTGGTGATAATGCTTTTTATTTCATTTGATTCTCTTGATTTTTTTTTGTAATTATCACTAGAAACAATTTCCACCCAACAAAGAAAGCACAAGATACATGGGGTAGTGACATTTTAACTTAACATTACCAGACAGTATTGCCAAAGCTGAAATCAACAGAACTGATGCCAAGGAGAATTAACATGTAGCTCAATATTATCCTGCATGGGAAGAAAGCCAAAAGAACGGTCTGGCTTGCCAAAACTGTGTAACCTTTTGATGTGAGCACTGTTTTGCTGTGTTATTTTTTATTTTTGCCAAGAAAAAACATCACAAACTCAATTTTTATGAAAACAGTTTGTCTTTGCAAATGAGGTGGGGAATTAAAAAAAAAAAAAAAGAAAGCCTGATGGGGTCCTGTACTGCATATTGCCTTTCCTGCATATTTAAACAGGGTTTTCCCAATATTATAATTTCTATAATAGATTTAGAAATAAGTTGATTTACTAGGTTGAGATGTATCATAAAAGGTGAAAACAGTGTTGTTCTGGACCCAGGTTCTACTGCTTGCAAGTGCCAATTGTCCATATTTTTCTCAACTCCAAGTTTCCATGACAATTTTTGATAGATTAAAATTGGCCACAGAAATTGGCAAATGCTATTTTGGGGCTTTTTAAATTTAATTATGTTTTTCTGAAGAGCTGGTTTACAGTAACACAGCTGTTTACAACGAAAGGTAAACAAAGCTCCCATCCATTCACCCAGCCATCCATCCATCCAGATGCTCTTTCCCAACATTCTCCCATATCCCCACAGATAAACGAACTTGATTTCCTGCACTCTCAGGATGCCTGCGGACCTCCAAACCTTCCACGGAGGATGGAAAAGAGGGCCTGGCTGGACTCCCACAGTACTGCGCTCATCAAGTGGCAATAGGGTCCATGCGCATCTGTGGGTCCAAGAAGTGTGCTCCTTCCTGCTCCAGAGGCCTCCTGTGCCTTCTAGGGCCACTTCCTGTTTTTGTCCTTTGCTTTTCCTGGAGAGTGAACTTCAACGGGTCTGTGGTGGAGGGCAGGGGCGGTCCCACTGCACTCCAAGACTCATCCATCATCTTAACAGATCAGAATACCAAACTGAACCCTCCTTTGACCTTCAGCCATGTAGATATAAATTCCCTAACGGCCATTGATGCTCCATATTTATAATCATGCACCGGTACAACGTTTTTTATGTTACATAGTATAGAGTAGGGTGATTTGTTTTGGGCCCTCATTCAGAAATGTAAAGGACAGAAAAACCATCTTTGTATTTTTTGTAATACTTAGTTTTCAACATGCCTCTGTTGACCATGCCCATGTCTCACTCTGTAAATATTAATACTTAAGCTAAACCTGGGCGGAGCTGAGCCCCTCTTTGCACCCTAAACATTGGATCTTTATACTTGTGTTGATTGTGTTTTTTTTAACTGGTTGTGGGAAGGGAGAAATAAAAATGATAATAACGCCCCCCCCAAAAATAAATGAAGATATAAACACAGAATCATGATGGGTTGTTACCATTAAACCTGAGATGTTAGATCCTGTTCAAAATGCTCACCTCTTACACAAGCTTAAGTAAAGCAACACGAAAGTATCATGTTGTGAGTTCAATGCAGATACAATTAGTGTTTAACATTTCTTATTCTTGCAATTCTTAGTCATATTATTTCTAAGTAAAAATGTAATAAAAGAAATATGAGAGTTGACTATTTCTCTGTTAGATCTATTCTCTCTGTTTAGTGAAATAAGCTAGTCAGAGAAAGACAAATACCATATAGTTTCACTCAAATGTGGTGTCTAATGAACAAACTGAACTAATAAAAAAAATGGGAAAAGACACATAGATGGAGAGCAGAATGACAGCTAGTGGTGGGGGGTTCAGAAGTGGAGAATTTGAGCAAAGAGAAAAAAGGACTCATGGACCTGGGCAACAGTGTGGTGATTACTAGGGGGAGGCATATAAGGGGGTTATATGTTAATGGAAAAAAATACAATAGAGGTGTTTTAAAAAAAGAAATCTAACAAAAACAAGTAACTTGAAAGACAGTTTTAATGTTATCTTGTCACATTTTTATTTTTTTAAATATTTGATTTGAGAGATTGTTTTCCATTGATAATTTATTATAATGCTTTTGAATATTGAACAGAATATTTTCAAAGAACTATCAGATGTATAAAATTGTTTAATCACAATTTATTAAAGCACTGCATAATTTGGTTAGCATTCTGTATCTCAAAGTTTTAATCCATGGTTATAAAATGTAATGGTCAAGTCAATCCATGCTATAAAAATCCATGTTATATAAAGCATAGTTCCATATTCTTTCCTTTGTGGGAAATATGAGTTTTTATCAATAATCTTGTGTAATTATTAATCAATACTGTACTCTGACAGGATAGAGCCTGATTCTGTTTTTCTCACCATTGTATCTCATGGACTGATACAATGCATGACATCAAATAAATTTTTTTGAAATAACAAATAATCGAGGAGAAAATATGAATACAGCACCTTTCTGTAATCTCAATATTTTCTTCAAATAATTCTTTCTCCAGAATAATTTTTTCCCAAATGTAACAACTTGATGATTCCCAGGGTTGACTTTCTACTTACAGTCTAAGCATCTTTAATCCTACCTACTCTTGTCTCTTCTTGGAATGTTCAACCTCTATGCCGTTTGTTTTTGATTGTTAGAGGTTTAATATCTGCCTTGATGAAGCCAATAAAAGTGAAACTCATCCTCTATCATTTGTTTAACTCGATCTTGTTGTAAAACATCAAGAATAGTAAATAAAGGTTAAATTACTCTGAATATTTCATAGCACAAAAATGGATTCATGTGCATTGATTGAAGGGTTTATCTCCTTTTGCATGTGTCTTTGCCTATTTTAATTAACAACTTAAAAATTGGATTGAGTCACCATATCCTTCTATTTACTAGCCTAATTGCCTAGTGTTTTAGGTACTTTAATTATTGCTGATCACTGACCTGAAGCAAAGAAGCAATTTTCTTGTAAAAGTGCTAATTACCAAGTAAGTGCTTGGTATTTAGGGCATAGAAAGCAAGAAAGAAAAGCAAGAGTTAAGATGCTAATAAAAATTGCCTAAATTTGTATGCATTTGCACTTTTGGAGACCAGATATCTTTGTTTGTATGTAAATTTCATGAAGAATTTCCCTTTAAATATTTCACCAAGTTATAGTATTATAATGTATTAATACCCCACATGTTTTTAAATGCTAGAATACTATATGTATAACTAGAACATTTAAATTTCCACTTTATTATTGATTACTGTAGGTATTATTGTCAAAGTGAAAAAAGATAATGAAATTAAAGGTTGATAAACATATATAAAAGCTCTCAAAATAATTATTGTAGTCTAATACTATGACATTTTATTGGACTTTATTATATTATTCTAATGCAAGGGCACAATCTAAAAATATTAAAGTTTTTACTGAATTTATACTAAATCAGAATACATGAAAGGAGGTCAGGGCTTAGCATACATATATAATTAGATATTATAACCTATAAACAATAGCTTATTTAAAATTAAAAGACACTCTAATTCTAACCAAAACAATTTTAAACATAAATATAAATTGTTTTTTATTACTATTTACTATGATTTTTAAAATTGTTATCCTTATCTTATATGCTAAATTTTAACTCATTCTCTACAAATATATTTGTTTTCAATTAAAACTCTATGATATTAGTTTTTTTATTTTATAAAAAAAATTTTAGCTCTGAAAGATGAGTCTGTAGCTCAAGTAGGCTATGAAGAGATTTATAATATATTCAGGACAATGACATCCCATTTTTTTGACCATGTAATGTAACCCAATCATGACAGTGACACTGTCATGCCATATTCTATTAGTGGCACTGTCTTTGCCATATTCTATTAGTTAGAAGCAAGATTACAGTCCCATTTACACTCAAAAGGACAGGATTACAAAAGGTATAAACAGCAGTAAGTGAGCATGATGGGAGACCAACATAGAATCTGTCTTCCACATTTACTGTCATACTATATAGTTCAAAACAAACTCAATGTGAATAGCATTGGTCCTACTCAATGGTCTCCATCTATTCTTGTTTATCTGCATTCTTTATTTATTTCATATGAATTTTTTCTATGGAAATAAATACCCCAAGATATAGCTATTTTAATGCATTTAACTTTATTTGAAATTTATTGAAACTAGTGAGTTTTTACTTTGTTTCATATTATTATGTAAAGGTTCATGGTGCTATAAGACAATACTTGACAATGCTTTAAAAACATGATTTACATATTACACTGATACTTTCTTTACCTGAAACCTCATTCATTATCTACAGAATATATTTATGTTGTAATTTTATTATATGAATAAAATGTTAAGATTTACATATACCCATCATCCATTTCTCAGCTGAAATTTTGTGTTGAAAATATTTCTGTGTATTTTCTGTTTTTGGAAGTATGTTCAAAAGGTATGGGATTGTAAATTTTTAGTCTGCTTAGAGAAGTCCCTGAGGAAATTATAGTGATATTTGTTATTTTCTAAATGGCTAAAACATGTCTAGTTAAAAACAAAACAAAACTATTTTTAAAAAATAAGTAATCACTGAGAGGTAATTATAATTTTTCAACACCTAATTAAGAATGTTGTCACAGGTAGAGGTGTCCTTTTCTTTCTGTAGCTACACAAAGTATCTCTTTCATTACACTGTGTGGTGCATAACCATTACTATAGAAGATAGTCTATAAGCTCAATAAACAACTGTTCAAAAAAATCCAGAGTGAATATGTTTATGTGAATCCGCAGTTGTGAGTGACTGCTTTTTTCTTAAGGAATGTCATTCTGAGAAGAAATAACAAAAAATTAAAGAAAAGTTGCATTCTTTGTTGCATATTTCAAAAAAATGTTTTTATCAATATGAGCTCATCATAACCTCAAAAGAATTATTAGCTTTGCATATCTCTCCCTAGTTGTTTCAAAGGTCATCTTTAGGTGTTAGAGATTAAAGGCATTTTCTGAGTCTTAGACTCACCTGCAGCATCAGTTGAGCCAAAGGACTTCCACATTCATCTTCTCTCTAGTGATCTATAAATTATCTACCTACCTATCTATCCATCTATCATCTACCTGTCTGCCTATGTACGTGTCTAATAGGATGTTAGGTATAAAATTGGAAAATTTAACCTACTCTGTGCTATAAACACTTAATGAGAGAGTGAGCCTCAATAATTTTAAGGGTTTTTTTTTTTATCCCTGGATTTAACATTATGAATTGTTTCCTTTTGTTCGAATTTTAGGTTTGAAATTATGTTTTCTAATCAATATTACAATCCTTGGATAAAGAAAAACATGTGATTTGTAAACTGAAATTCTAGTGTCTATCAGTAGATGTGTAACGTTGTGAGACTAAAACGCTCCTTGAAAAGAAGTCATCACTTTTCCCTCACAAGTTCGGTGCTGTGGGAGCCTTTCCTGGTTCCTCCAATTAGGGTAACTTTTGAAGAAAATGTTGTCTCTTTCACATAAGTATTGTAGTTCAAAAAAGGGAAAGTGGAGCAGTTGCTCCCACAGAACCAGGCACTGCAGACATCTTTCAAATGGATGCTAATTTCTTTAGAGTGATCCAGTGAAGTGCTAACGTCCAGGCTCATTGCCCTTGGCCGAAATGATCTGAACTTTGCTTTCTCTTTCAGTTTGGCATCTTCCACTACGGTGCAAAATGAAAGTCACAGCTGTGGGCACACTGCTAAGCGGCAGACATTTTTAACAAGACATCTTCCCACAGAAAATTATAGCAAAAGGGGAAAATACTTTCTACAATGCAGAATTGTTTTTTTTTCTTTATTTTAATAACATATTTAAGTGATAATCATCTTGGAAAGCCTTGTAATCAAGCTGCATCTATAATTTCTTGGGCATAACTTTGTCCCATGGACTGAAACTCCTAAGCCTGTCGGCACAACCTTTTTGCTTTCCTCAAAGGTGGTTTTTAAATGTAGAAAAGCCTATTCAGAAGTTTAAGCAAGTAGTATTCAATTTATGACAATTGCAGTTTCAAACCATGACCTCCATCTTAAGCTTTTTTGTTTTGTTTTTTCTTTTTCTAGTTATATGTATTAGGGTGACTTTGGTTAATAAATTTATATAGGTTTCAAATGTACAATTCTGTGACGCTGATCTATAAATTGCATTGTGTGCCCACCACCCAAAGTTAAACCTTCCTTTGTCACCATACACTCAATTCCCTCTACCCTTTACTACGCCCCAACTTCATTTTCCTCTGGTGTCCACCATACTGTTATCTGCATCTGAGCATTTTTATTTGTTTGTTTGTCTCATTTGTTCATTTGTTGCCTTTAGCTTTATATGTCACATGCAATTGAATTCATATGGTTCTTGACTGTTTCTGTCTCATTTATTTTGCTTAGCATGATATTTCATCTTAAGTTTTTTAATTCAGCATGCAAAACTTAGTGGACTCTGCATGAGTTTAGTAAATTTTGGCAAATTCTTAATAATTTTGTTTTAATCTACAAACCAAATTCAAAATTTTAAACAAAATTTATGTATTCAGTATATTTGGTTTATTCTATAGAATTCAATTTTTAGCTTTAGCCCACTTTTGAGAACCTAAATAATTATTATAAATATAAATAAATACAATTTATAAATACAATGAACCTAAACTCTTTAATGCTGCAGTGTCATTCATATATTCAATAAGATTTTCAGATAAATTATAATGCAAAATCAATTATTCACTTACAATATTCAAGTTAAGATACAATGCAGTTATTCTAAAAGTCCAAGTTCTCTTAAAATATACCTGAGTATATAATTGCACACTGATTTTCTAGCTTTGGTTTCCTTATTTTAGCTCCCTGTTAGTCATATGTTGGCCCTCTTTGTTTATCCTCTATATTTGCCAGTTTCTTTAAAGTCATTTTGAGCTTTGTTTTTAATTTATAATTTCCCCCTACCTTTTAATTCTCTACCTTGGTGTAGCATTGTTAGTGGTTCTTAATTGCTTTTGTGTTCTTCATAGTTTAATCAGCATACTAAAATGATTTTTTTCTTTTCTCAATGTTGACCTCTGTATCTCTTTTTATAGCTTTTCTGTCCAATTATCTCATGTTTGAGTTTTAATCATTTTAAAGAATACAATTTAAAAAATTTATTTTAAAAATTTCTTTAAAATTCTATTTTACAGTTCTCATCTGTTTCGGGTGTATATTTTTCTCTCTAGTTCTTTTGTATATAAAGCAGTTATTCTGCTTATTCTTGTTTTATTTTTATAGTTATAAAAGATGTGACTTCAGTCCTTTTCTCTATCTTAAATTTAGGTGAGATATATTTTTCTATACTTTTAGGAGATAGTTCTACTGTTACTGTAAATAGTTACTAGTTACGAATAAGAAAGGGAGCAAAGGGACTTAGACATTGAACTTAATAAACTGGGGGGCAGGTGCCTATTTGCTTCACCAGGAAGCTGCAGTTTCACTCCCTAGGGGATCATAGCACTGCTTCACGGAGGGGGTCAACGCTCCTCCCTTTTCCCCTTCGTATCTGGGCACCTGATTGTTGGGGGACGCATGGGGATGTGCTTCACCACAGAGGCCAGTCAGCGTAACTAAGGAGTGAACCCATAAAAACCACACAGAATCTTGGGAAGCTCATTGATCATTTTGAAAAAGCTCTTGGTTATATTCCTGGGGAACAATAAGCTCGCTCTCTCTCTCACCCACCCAGTAACATGCCTGTCCCGTGAATTGATGAGCTCCCTCTTGCTGAGGGGCATGCAGCCACTGGGCCCCTGGCAGTCTGTGTGGGCTCCAAAGGATTAACTTTAACATGAAGGAGAAACTCCGGATATTGAC